>RJWK010026959.1:0-26727 GCA_004363435.1 Platanista minor | reverse complement strand
TTTTTTTTTTTTTTTTTTTTTTTTTTTTTTTTTTTTTTTTTTTTTTTTTTTTTTTTTTTTTTTTTTTTTTTTTTTTTTTTTTTTTTTTTTTTTTTTTTTTTTTTTTTTTTTTTTTTTTTTTTTTTTTTTTTTTTTTTTTTTTGGAGGAGTGACAACTGGAATTTTAATAGGAAAAATAAATCTCATTTCATTTTGGGATTTTCTTTGTTCTTTAACTCAACTTCAAAATCCCAGCTGATGCAGTGATTTCTTGTATCGGCCTTAATAAATGAATGGAAGAAAAATCTACAAACGCATGACAATTACACATCTTCAAAGACAGAGCTGACTGTACTGTCTTTCCCCTTCCTAAAGAAACTATCCATCTCTTTCTTTCCTCGCTTAGAAGATCACCTGGGACTATCCTGTGTGCCAGGCCCTTGGCCCCTCACAGCCCTGGCATGGACTCTGCTGGTTGTCTCCAGATGGCTATCTCTTCCATGATCTCGTATGAGTTGTCACAATTAATCTTCCCTTTTCACATCTTTTGCATTTAAAATGTACGCTCAAAGGATGGCCTGTGCATGATTCTCTGATGGAGATTTGAGATGAGGGATTAAGATTTATGAGCTTGCTTTGGCATATTTCAGTACTTCACTCAACAATTTCCAAAGGATGTAGCTCTTGGCTTCACAGTTTTGTTCATTTTCTGAAAATCATTCCCTCAACTCTTTCAAACGTAAGTACCAGGCACCAGGATGGCTGCAAAGCAAAACAGTACTCTTGGCTTCACAGTTTTGTTCACTTTCTGAAAATTATTTCCTCAACTGTTTCAAACCTAAGTACCAGGCACCAGGATGGCTGCAGAGCAAAACAGTACTCTCCCTCAGCTTTCGCCATTATTACCAGAAGTTCTTTATCACAATGCTTAGGTCAACCCTGTCTTTTTCAAGGAGGAGAGAGGGGAGTCATGGATGAGGGCAATTTGTCATGTTTCTCAGAGCTTGACAAAAATATACAACTGCGTTTCACATCATTACTGTCTGCAGGGGTCAGGCTTGGAGCTCCCAGCATTCCTGTAAATACTTCAGCATTCAGATGAAATGAAAATGAGTACACGGAGATAATGGCACAAATGACAGGGCTTGGCAAATTCTTTCAACTGTGGTTCAGAACCACACTCTGATATAATTCTTTCAGCTAGTATAAGTGAGGTTTTCAAGACCCGAGCAGATGGTCCACCGAGTTACCCAGACGTTACCCACAGGACGGGGCTTGGATCCTTTCACAGCTGAAACAATGCAACAACAACTACTACCCCCAATGATTATGGTTACTATTACTATTACAGTTGTATTTCACCCTAAGCCAGCCACCAGAAGGCACTGGTTCTTACTTACCAAAAACAACACATTAGGTAAATCATTTGGATTTTAAATAGAGTCCAGTAAGGAGAACATACGAATGTTTAACTTTGCTTCATCTCCTAGCGAGGAAGCTAAGTCCTAAAGACTTTTAAAGAAAGTTACAGAAATTAGCATAAACTATGAAGTCTTGATATACTCATACAAATGAACAGTCTTCCTCTCTTTTTTTCTCCCCCTTTCCAATCAACATGGGCACCCGCAACCACATAAAACTAAACTCGGCCCTCCATATCCACTGATGTGAAACCCACGGATATGGAGGGCTCACCGTGTTCATTGTACTTTGCCATTTTACATAAGGGACGTGAGCATCCGAGGATTTTGGTATCGGTGGGGCTCCTGGAAACAACTGCCTGCAGATACCATGGGATGACTGTAGTTCTAAACCAGCTCCAAGATAAATAATATTTATCAGGAGAAGATGGAAGGACAAATGAGTCAGAGAGTCAACCAATGTCTCCCCCTTTATCTCCCTGGACTAAGTTTTACATAACAAAAATAGACTCCCTCTTCTGAGAGCACCCGAATCACAACTAACTGCTGAACAATCATCGACAGGAAGACATTGGAACTCACCAAAAAACATACCCCACATCCAAAGACAAAGGAGAAGCCACAATGAGATGGTAGGAGGGGCACAATCACAGTAAAATCAAATCCCATAACTGCTGGGTGGGTGACTCACAAACTGGAGAACACTTATACCACAGAAGTCCACCCACTGGAGTGATGGATCTGAGCCCCATGTCAGGCTCCCCAACCTGGGGGTCTGGCAACGGGAGGAGGAATTCCTAGAGAATCAGACTTTGAAGGCTAGCGGGATTTGATTGCAGGACTTTGACAGGACTGGCTGAAACAGAGACTCCACTCTTGGAGGGCACACACAAAGTAGTGTGTGCATCGGGACGCAGGGGAAGGAGCAGTGACCCCATAGGAGACTGAACCAGGCCTGCCTGCTAGTGTTGGAGGGTCTCCTGCAGAGGCGGGGGGTGGCTGTGGCTCACCGTGAGGACAAGGACACTGGCAGCAGAAGTTCTGGGAAGTACTCTTTGGCATAAGTCCACCCAGAGTCCGCCATTAGACCCACCAAAGAGCCTGTAGGCTCCAGTGCTGGGCCGTCTCAGGCCAAACAACCAACAGGGAGGGAACCCAGCTCCACCCATCAGCAGTCAAGCGGATTAAAGTTTCACTGAGCTCTGCCCACCAGAGCAACACCCAGTTCTACCCACCACCAGTCCCTCCCATGAAGAGGCTTCCACAAGCCTCTTAGGTAGCCTCACCCACCACAGGGCAGACAGCAGAAGCAATCCTGCAGCCTGTGAAACAAAAACCACATTCACAGAAAGACAGACAAGATGAAAAGGCAGAGGGCTCTGTACCAGATGAAGGAACAAGATAAAACCCCGGAAAAACAACTAAATGAAGTGGAGATAGGAAACCATCCAGAAAAAGAATTCAGAATAATGATAGTGAAGATGACCTAGGACCTCGGAAAAAGAATGGACGTAAAGATCAAGAACATGCAAGAAATGTTTAACAAAGACCTAGGAAAATTAAAGAACAAACAGAGATGAACAATACAATAACTGAAATGAAAACTATACTAGAAGGAATCAAAAGCAGAATAACGGAGGCAGAAGAATGGATAAGTGACCTGGAAGGCAGAATGGTGGAATTCACTGCTGCGGAACAGAATAAACAATGAAAAGAAATGAAGACAGCCTAAGAGATCCCTAGGACAACATTAAACGCAACAACATTTGCATTACAGGGGTCCAAGAAGGAGAAGAGAGAGAGAAAGGAGAAAATATTTGAAGAGATTACAGTCGAAAACTTCCCTAACATGGGAAAGGAAATAGCTCCCCAAGTCCAGGAAGTGCAGCGAGTCCCATACACGACAAGCCCAAGGAGAAACACGCTAAGACACGTAGTAATCAAATTGACAAAAATTAAAGACAAAGAAAAATTAATGAAGGCAACAAGGGAAAAATGACAACTAACATACAAGGGAACTCCCATAAGGTTAACAGCTGATTTCTCAGCACAAACTCTACAAACCAGAAAGGAGTGGCATGATATATTTCAAGTGATGAAAGGGAAGAACCTACAACCAAGATTGCTCTACCCAGCAAGGATCTCATTCAGATTTAATGGAGAAATCAAAAGCTTTACAGACAGCAAAAGCTAAGAGCATTCAGCACCACCAAACCAGCTCTACAATAAATGCTAAAGGAACGAACTTCGCTAAGTGGGAAACACAAGAAAAAAAAAGGACCGACAAAAACATACCCATAAAAATTAAGAAAATGGTAATGGGAACATACCTAACAAGACCTATGTCTATGCTGTCTACAAGAGACCCACTTCAGACCTGGGGACACATACAGACTGAAAGTGAGGGGATGGAAAAAGATATTCCATGCAAATGGAAATCAAAAGAAAGCTGGAGTAGCAATACTCATATCACATAAAACAGACTTTAAAATAAAGAATGTTACAAGAGACAAGGAAGGAAACTAAATAATGATCAAGGGATCAATCCAAGAAGAAGCTGTAACAGCTATAAATATATATGCACCCAACATAGGAGCACCTCAATACACAAGGCAACTGCTAACAGCTACAAAAGAGGAAATCGACAGTAACACAATAAGAGTGGGGGACATTAACACCTCACTTACACCCATGGACAGATCATTCAAACAGAAAATTAATAAGGAAACACAAGCTTTAAATGACACAATAAACCAGATATATTTGATATTTATAGGACATTCTATCCAAAAACAGCAGATTACAATTTCTTCTCAAGTGCACACGGAACATTCTCCAGGATAGATCACATCTTGGGTCACAAATCAAGCCTCAGTAAATTTAAGAAAACTCAAATCATATCAAGCATCTTTTCTGACCACAACGCTATGAGATTAGATATCAGTTATAGGGGAAAAAAACGTAAAACACACAAACACATGGAGACTAAACAATATGTTATTAAATAACTAAGAGATCACTGAAGAAACCAAAGAGGAAATAAAAAAATACTTAAGAGACAAATAACAACAAAAACACAACGATGCAAAACGTACGGGGTGCAGCAAAAGCAGTTCTAAGAGGGAAGTTTATAGCAATACAAACCTACCTCAAGAAACGAGAAAAATCTCAAATAAACAATCTAACCTTACACATAAGGAACTAGAGAAAGAAGAACAAACAAAACCCAAAGTCAGCGAAGGAAAGAAATCATAAAGATCAGAGCAGAAATAAATGAAATAGAAACAAAGAAAACAATAGCAAAGATCAATAAAACTAAAAGCTGGTTCTTTGAGAAGATAAAATTGATAAACCATTAGCCAGACTCATTAGGAAAAAGAGGGAGAGGACTCAAAACAATAAAAGTAGAAATGAAAAAGGAGACGTTACAACAGAACCGCAGAAATACAAAGCTTCCTAAGAGACTACTACAAGCAACCCTATGGACAAGCTGGAAGAAATGGACAAATTCTTAGACAGGGATAACCTTCCAAGGCTGAACCAAGAAGAAATAGAAAATATGAACAGACCAATCACAAGTAATGAAATTCAAAGTGTGATTAAAAATCTTCCAACAAACAAAAGTCCCGGACCAGATGGCTTCACGGGTAAATTGTATCAAACATTTAGAGAAGAGCTAACACCCATCCTTCTCAAAGTCTTCCAAAAAATTTCAGAGGAAGGAACACTCCCAAACTCATTCTATGAGGCCACCATCACCCTGATACTAAAACCAGACAAAGATACTACAAAAAAAGAAAATAACAGACCAATATCACTGATGAATATAGATGCGAAAATCCTCAACAAAATACTAGCAAACAGACTCCAACAACACGTTTAAAGGATCATACACCATGATCAAGTGGGATTTATCCCAGGGATGCAAGGATTCTTCAATCTATGCAAATCAATGTTATACACCATATTAAGAAACTGAAGCATAAAAACCATATGATCATCTCCATAGCTGCAGAAAAAGCTTTTGACACAATTCAACACCCATTTATGATAAAAACTCTCCAGAAAGTGGGCATAGAGGGAAACTACCTCAACATAATAAAGGCCATATATGACAAACTCACAGCAAATATCATTCTCAATGGTGAAAAACTGAAAGCATTTCTTCTAAGATCAGGAACAAGACAAGGATGTTCACTCTCGCCGCTGTTATTCAACATAGTTTTGGAAGTCCTAGCCACGGCAATCAGAGAAGAAAAAGAAATAAAAGGAATACAAATTGGACAAGAAGAAGTAGAACTGTCACTGTTTGCAGATGACATGATACTAATACATAGAGAATCCTAAAGATGCTACCAGAAAACTACTAGAGATAACACATGAATTTGGTAAAGTTGCAGGATACAAAATTAATGCACAGAAATCTCTTGCATTCCTATACACTAATAATGAAAAATCTCAAAGAGAAATTAAGGAAACACTCCCATTTACCATTCCAACAAAAAGAATAAAATACCTAGGAATAAACCTACCTAGGGAGACAAAAGACCTGGTATGCAGAAAACTATAAGACACTGATGAAAGAAATTAAAGATGACGCAAACAGATGGAGAGATATACCACGTTCTTGGATTGGAAGAATCAATATTGTGAAAAGGACTATACTACCCACAGCAATCTACAGATTCAATGCAATCCCTATCAAATTATCAATGGCATTTTTTACAGAACCAGAACAACACATCTTAAAATTGGTTTGGAGACCCAAAAGATCCCAAATAGCCAAAGAGTCTTGGGGGAAGAAAACGGAGCTGGAGGAATCAGACTCCCTGACTTCAGACTATACTAAAAAGCTACAGTAATCAAGACACAAAGACACAAAGACTGGCACAAAGACAAAAGCATATATCAATGGAACAAGATAGAAAGCCCGGAGATAAACCCACGCACCTATGGTCAATTAATCTATGACAAAGGAGGCGAGGATATACAATGGAGAAAAGACAGTCTCTTCAATAAGTGGTGCTGGGAAAACTGGACAGCTACATGGAAAAGAATCAAATTAGAACACTCCCTAACACCATACACAAAAATAAACTCAAAATGGATTAGAGACCTAAATGTAAGACCGGACATCATAAACCTCTTAGAGGAAAACATAGGCACAACACTCTGACATAAATCACAGCAAGATCCTTTTTGATCCACCTCTTACAGTAATGGAGATAAAACCAAAAATCAACAAATGGGACCTAATGAAATTTAAAAGCTTTTGCAAAGCAAAGGAAACTACAAACAAGACAAAAAGACAACCCTCAGAATGGGAGAAAATATTGGCAAATGAATCAACGAACAAAGGATTAATCTCCAAAATATATAAACAGCTCATGCAGCTCAATATTAAGAAAACAAACAACCCAATCAATAAAGGGGCAGAAGACTTAAATAGACATTTCTCCAAAGAAGACATACAGGTGGCCAAGAGGCACATGAAAAGCTGCTCAACATCGCTCATGATTAGAGAAATGCATATCAAAACTACAATGAGGTATCTCCTCACACCAGTTAGAATGGGCATCATTAGAAATCCTGCAAACCACAAATGCTGGAGAGGGTGTGGGGAAAAGGGAACCCTCTTGCACTGTTGGTGGGAATGTAAATTGATAGAGCCACTATGGAGAACAGTAGGGAGGTTGCTTATAAAACTAAGAATAGAATTACCATATGACCCAGCAATCCCACTACTGGGCATATACCCAGAGAAAACTATAGTTCAAAAAGACACATGCACCCCAATGTTCACTGCAGCACTATTTACAATAGCCAGGTCATGGAAGCAACCTAAATGCCCATCGACAGATGAATGGATAAAGAAGATGTGGTACATATATATAATGGAATATTACTCAGCCATAAAAAGGAACGAAATTGGGTCATTTGTAGAGACGTGGATGGATCCAGAGACTGTCATGCAGAGTGAAGTAAGTCAGAAAGAGAAAAACAAACATCGTATATTTACGTATATATGTGGAACCTAGAAAAATGGTGCAGATGAACCGGTTTGCAGGGCAGAAATGGAGACACAGATGTAGAGAACAAACGTATGGACACCAAGGGGGGAAAAGTGGAGGGGGTGGTAGTGTGGTCAATTGGGCGACTGGGATTGACATGTATACACTAATATGTATAAAATGGATGACTAATAAGAACCTGCTGTATAAAAAAAAAAAATTAAAAAAAAAAGAACCTAAAATAAAACTGCAATGATCCTAAAAGAACCTAAAAATATGGTTTAAACTTTCAGAAATACACTGACATTTCAAAACTCGTTTCTTAATAGCATTCAGCAGACAGATGTGTGTTTTATAAAAATCATTGTGTTTTAACTATGATAGTTAGTGCAGTTATACCTTTGATTTTTAACTAACTACCAGCAAAAACTGAAAGACTGTAATAGATATACACACGCTGGTCAGAGAGAGGTCAGCCTTTCGCTGAATGAATTAAGGTAAAATCACTCCCAAGAAATGTAACATACAAGGTCTTCAAGCCCTGGACTTTGGTGAGATGCGAGTTTCATGATAAAGGAATCAGATGATGCCTGCCTAAATTGCTATGAAAGCTTAACTGAACCTAGAGAAAAGTAAAATTGACCAATCAGAGGGGTCCAACTCTTACCTCCACTTCATTCGTAAATCGCCTGGGGGAAATTTATCATGAAAACAGCCGGATGGGCACTCTTCTCAAAGCATAAATCATGTAACACCTTTGTAAGGCATGATGTGGATAATACACCAAAAGACCCTCCAGATATGTTACCCTGACATCACCCGGAGCATATAAATCCAGGCTTCGCAACTACGTAACTAGCCACAGCAAAATTTCTGATTATTCTAAAGGCAAATTTTCATTTCTTCAAGAAACTGAACTTCTACCTGACTGCAGCTGCTGGAGTGTATCTGAAATAGACTTATTTTGAAGGGTATGGGAGAAATATTTTGTTTTATTAAAAAAATTTTGTTTTGATTTCTAGAAAACTTAAGGGAAAACTCAGGGTCTAGATTAAAATGCATCCAAAGTTTACCAGTTCCTGAACTCCCCCTAGAATCTTGGATCCTGGGGCACCTGACTTCTCAAACTGTGGTTCTTGGGCCAATAGCATCAGCACCCCTGTGAGATTCTGCACGGACCAAATGTGGAATCTCAGGCTCTACCTGGATATACTGAATTCAAATTCTTTTTTTTGTTTTTTAACATCTTTATTGGAGTATAATTGCTTTACCATGGTGTGTTAGTTTCTGCTGTATAACAAAGTGAATCAGCTATACATATACATATATCCCCATATCTCTTCCCTCTTGCATCTCCCTCCCTCCCACCCTCCCTATGCCACCCCTCTAGGTGGTCACAAAGCACCGAGCTGAGCTGATCTCCCTGTGCTATGCGGCTGCTTCCCACTAGCTCTCGGTTTTATATTTGGTAGTGTATATATGTCCATGCCACTGACTTAGATGCACATTCAAATTTGAGAAGCCCTACTTTAGGGAAAGAGTTCTTTCCAGAGTAAGGATCTCTCCAACTTAGAAATCAGAAGTAGTTAACTCCTGGACACACACATGACCATTCCTAGGCCACAACTACTTTCCAGAGACGTCCTATCATGAATAAACTAGGGACGGCACAGAGCAATCCTGTGGTTTAGGAATAGCTGAGAAAAATCTGTCTCTGCCCAGGAAACAGAGCGTGAGGAATCCAGAAGAGGAGGAATAATATGCATTCGGGCCCCTGGTGCACTTGATAATTTCCAAGGGCTTAAACAGTTGAGCAACTCTAAATTAATGAGGAAATGGTAATATGAAAATCCTTTTCTTCAACAGGCTTCCCGATCACGGCAACTCATGTAACGATTTTGTAGAAAAAAATCCAATACCATCAGGAATGAAACAAAGACTAGAGGAAAAGGGGAAAGGACGAGGTAGCCAAAAGTGTGTTTAATTTCCTAAATTTCGCACACATTTTGACAAGGTATTGCGACCCATCTGGGAACAGGAGGCTCCTTATCCATTCTTCACTGAAGCCTGTGAGAAAAGCCTGTCACCAGCATGGTGAATTCCAAACGTGGAACACAGCCGCAGCAGCAGCCCTCCCCAAACACTGGCGGCATGGGAAACACCCAAAGATAAACTACGGGGGTTAACATTTCCAATTAAAAATTAACCGTATCTAAGCCCCGGAAAAACTGGATATCCACGTGCAGAAGAATGGAGCTGGATACCTACCCCATACTACACACAAAAACTAATGCAAAACGGATCACAGATCTCAATGTAAGAGGTAATGCTCAAAAAAATCTTGTTATAAATCTTTGTGATGTTGGCTTAGGCAGTCGTTTCTTAGATAAGACACTAAAAGCCTATGAGATAAAGGGAAAAAATAAATTGGACTTCATCGAAATTAAAGCATTTTGTGCTCAAAAGGACACTATCAATAAAGTGAGAAGACAACCCACCGACTGGGAGAAAATATCTGCTAACCGTGGATCTAATAAGGGACTTGTATCCAGAATATAAAGAACAACTAAACAATACAAAGACAACGCAAGGTTAAAAATCAACAAAAGATTTGAATAGACATTTCTATAAAGATTGAAGAGACATTTCTATAAAGCCATTTCTACAAATGGCTAATGAGCACATGAAAAGACACTCAACATTATTAGTCATTAGGAAAATACAAATCAAAACTATAATGAGATACCACTTGACATCCACTAGGATGACTAAAATCAAAAGGACAGATAAGAAGAAGTGTTAGTGAGGATGTAGAGAACTGGAAATATTTGCTGATGGGAAAGTAAAATGGTACAGCCAACTTGGAAAACTGTCTGGCAACTCCTTAAAATGTTATACTTACAGTTACCATATGACCCAGCAATTTCACTCTTAGGTAGATACCCGAGAAAAAGGAAGGCATGTGTCCTCACACATACTTGGACACAAATGTTCATAGCAGCGCTGGTCATGAAAGCCCCAAAGTGGACACAAACCTGTATTAGTTTTCTGTTGCTGCTGTAACAAATTACCACGAATTTAATAGCTTAAAACATCACAAGTTTATTATATTTCAGACTATAGGTCTCACTCCTTCCTGGAAGGACTTGGGGAGAATTCCATTTCTTTGCTTTTTTCCAACTTCTAGGATCCACCCACTTCCTTGGCTCATGGAATTTTCTTCCCTCTATCTTCACAGGCAGCAATACTGCATCTCTTTGACTCTTCTCCCATAGTCACACCTCCTTTGACAAAAGACGTGAAAGACTGTCCACTTTGAGGGACTCATGTAATTAGAGTAGGTCCACCAGCCAATCGAGAATAATCTCGTCTCAAAAGGTCCTTGACCTTAACTATATTGGCAAAGTCCCTTTTGCCATGCCACAGGCCTGGGAACAAGAACATGGGCATCTTTGGGTACTATCGTTCTGCTCACCACTGACTCAAATGTCCATCAGCTGATGAATTAACAAACAAGTTGAGGTACAGTCATACAATGATATATATTACTCAGCAATAAAAAGGAATGAAATATGATATATGCTACAACATGGATATTCATGTTGTAGCATATATCAGTCCTTCATTCCTTTTAAAACATTATGCTACGGTAAAAAAAAATTATACTAAATAAAAGCAGTCAGTCAAAAAGACTGTATCTTTCTATTTATATGAAATGTCCAGTATAGGTAAATCTACAGACACAGAAAGTAAATTATTGGTTGCCAGGGGATGGCGGGAGGGAAGTGAGGAATGGCTATTAAGGGGTATGATTTTTGGGGGGAGGGGGTGTGATAAAAAGAGTTGTGTAGAGATAGTGATATTTTCATAAGTCTGTGAATATATTAAAAAATGGAATCATACGCTCTAAATAAGTGAACTCCATGGTCTATGACATATATCCATAAAGCTATTCTTTAAAAAAAAAAAAAAAGGTAGGCAGCAATAAGGGGACAAAAGAACGGCCCCTGGTGGTTTTATTTAAATTGTGTCAATACTAGCCTACAGTCACTGTCAAAGGAGCTGGAATTATGGGGTGTTTGTGACGTGAGGAAGCCACTGATAGTCCTAAGAATCATGAACACATTTAATTTCTAAAAATGGTGTGATTAGTTCTTAACAAAAAACCAACCAAACAAAAAAATTAACCGCAGGCATAGATGTCTAACCCATGGGAAATCTTGTTTAGTTGGTGAAGTGAAAGAAAGGAAAAAAAGTTTCACTTAATGAAATACGCTAAAATTGGTAGTCTGTCAAATTGCTGAAGAAAAAGGATTTATCTATTCAATACGAATGCTTTATTACAATAGAGACTGAATTATGCATCATTCTGATACTGTCTGCTCCCCTGTGACAGCACATTCTCACCCTGGACCACCACGGAATACTGACAGATAAAATATGGGAAAGCAAAATCGTAACATCGCACGTGTGAACATTCACTGCCAAATACTTGGTTTAAATATTAAGTTTCCATTTTATTCTAAACTAAGCGCTTGAAGAAAGGAACTTCCCAACTGCACTATGAAGTAATGCGTGCTTTTCAACTCCGAGGCCGTAGGCTCAAGCTCCCACACAGGGAGGAGAGCAAGTGCTCTGAATCTAATTATGTGCTCCCGATGAGAAGCCTGCTGTTGCCATGACGGAGGCTGTGTCACCTCCCACAGCCTGACTCCCTCCTTCCCAAGACCCGCTGCTCGGGGTGCGATGTGTCAGGGCTGCCCGTGTTGCCTGCCTTTTACTTATGCAACGGACACACTCAGAAATCAAGTACTTTCAGGGCAACTTCTGCCTCACATGCTTAAAATAACCTCATTATCAAATCTCTTTCTGACATGGGTGCATCATATAGTAACTCGTAGATCATATTAAACAGAAGGAAGATGGGGGAGAATGGATACATGCATATGTATGGCTGAGTCCCTTTGCTGTGCACCTGAAACTATCACAACATTGTTAATCAGCTATACTCCAATATAAAATAAAAAGTTTTTTTTTTTTAAAAAGAGGAGGAAGAAAGGTTTCTAGGAAAAGAAAAACTACAAATACATTGGCAGGAACGTATGGTGTTTCATTTCCCAGTTCTTCACAAAAACATTTTGGATGTTTTAACAACTGATGAATAAATGCAAAATAACGCCCTCAGACAGATTTTAAGTTACCTTTAAGGTTCATCAGACTCCTCTAAAGAAGAATTATATCTCTTCAGAGAGATTCAATGGGATTTTTTTTTAAACCAAATTGCCCTCAAGTCAGGTTAAATTCTGCTCCTACTTGGAAACTAGGAGGAGTGAATTTACCCCGTCTACGATGATTTTAACAAACCTGTGAATACGCCTCACACCTGTGACTCTGCTAATACCCTTCAGTCTCTTTTGTGTAAAACAGCAATTTGGTTAATTAAATAAATGTATACTTGTTAGGAAAAACAGGAGTGGGAGAAGGGGCGTGGTGTGCCTGTGTATGTGTCCGTGTATGCATGGGTACATAGTTAAGGAGGGGGTGGGTGCGTGGGGAAAAATGAGATTCATCTCTTATAAATTTTGACTTGCTTACAGTGCCCAAGAGCTGAAATTTTGAAGGTATGCTTGTAATAAGAAGAAAAATAGCTACTCAGGTGACAACATCTAAGAGAGACAAGTTAGGTCAAATGGAACACTGTAGAAGCTTCATTTGTGTCTTAATAGGGAATATCAAGGAAAGTGAGAGAAGAGAAACCCTCAAAAAAGTTTACCTTCCCAAAGATTTTGATATCTAGAAACTTTAAAAATTCTTATGTAGCTCTTGGTCTTTCCAATTTAAGGGAACAGAATATCAAACGGCAGCCAGGTATCAAAAGGCACCACAAACCAGTCTTGAAACTCATGAGTGTTACTTACGCCTGGTATTCAGAAAGCAAAGAAATTAGGGCCTCAGTACCCAAAACACACTGGAGGAAGCTGTGTAACTGTCTGGCGTTCGTGTGCTAAATTAGGTTTCAAAGAAGGTGTGTTAACTGTGGCCAGTTTTAGAAAAACAACAAGACTATCACTTACAAGTCATCTTTAATGTTTTTCGCCGTCTAAAAACATTTGCTCATTAAAATCCTCAACAATTTTTAATGTTTGAGCAACACTACTTAACATTTTCTCTTTATTGCTTCCAAAGAGAGGAGGTGATTCCTCAGGGGTTGTGCTATATACTTCGTTGCTGGTAATAGTTTATCCTTTTTCTAGTTTCACGAGAATGAAACTCAAGGCTCCTGAGTAACTGCACATTTCTAGCTACTCTTTTTTTTCTTTTCTTTTCATTTTCGATAAAATGTTCGCCATACGTGATGGTTGATTTTATGTGTCAGCTTGACTGGGCTAAGGGATGCCCAAGTAGCCAGTAAAACATGATTTCTGCGTGTGGGTGCATGTGTGTGCACGTGGGTCTCCGGAAGACATAAGCATTGGAAGGGGCAGACTGAGTGAAGCACATCGCCCTCACCAACGCGGGTGGGTGTCAACCAATCCACTGAGGGCCTGAAGAGAACACAAAGGTGGAAGAGGGGTGAATATGCTCTCTGCCTGAGCTGGGACAGCCATCTTTTCCTGCCCTCTGATATCAAGGCTCCTGGTTGTCAGGCCTTTTCCCAGGTTTGAACTGGAACTTCACCACCTCCTTCCCTGGGCCTCCAGCTTGCAGGTAACAAATCATGGGACTCAGCCTCCATAACTGGCTCCATAAATGAGCCAATCCCTCATAATAAATCTCTCCGTATTTATCTATATATATCCTATCGGTGCTATTTCTCTGGGGAACCCTGATTAATACACTAAACCTTATCTGAATTGGAAAAATTCTGTTAACCAGCGAGGCCTTTGCCCCAGTGGAGTCACACGGCTCCCTCTCCTAAACCCGCCAGTCAATCCCAACGCCTCCCTCGGTGTCGGACCCTTCAAGCCCCGACCATCGCACATTTTCGCACCTTCAGTATCAAATGTCCTAAGACATCTAACTTTTTATATTATGAAGGGTTTGCCAAGCAACCCGTTTTTTTTTTGTTTTTGTTTCTTTTGTTTTTTGTGGCCCGCCTCTCACTGTTGTGGCCCGCCTCTCACTGTTGTGGCCCGCCTCTCACTGTTGTGGCCTCTCCCGTTGCGGAGCAACAGGCTCCGGACGAGCAGGCTCAGCGGCCATGGCTCACGGGCCCAGCCGCTCCGCGGCATGTGGGCTCTTCCCGGACCGGGGCACGAATCCGTGTCCCCTGCATCGGCAGGCGGACTCTCAACCACTGCGCCACCAGGGGAGCCCAAGCAACCCGTTTATAACTGGAGACTGTCTTTTCCCACCTGTATGGTCCGTTTCACTCATTTCTGGGAAACAGGAAAATAAGCTCAGCAGAGCAGCACATGCCATGACCACCAGAGATGAAGCAAACATGGGATCTAGAAATCTGGCATGTGGGATGCATTGCTGATGGCACAACAGACACAAGGCACCAGAGGCGAGGCTTAGTACTTAATAAACCTGGCTTTGGAGTCAGAGAGACCCAGTTTCAAAGGGGCTCTGCCTTTTCATCCCTGCCACTCAGTAGACAAGTTGTACCATCTTTTTAAGCTTCATTTTTCCTGTGTGTAAAGTGGAAATAGCACTACTTACCTCACAGGGATGTGGTGAGGACTCCAAGAAATATTTGTAAAGTACTTAATTAATACAATGCTGTACATACCAGCTCTCGGTGCAAGGTAACAATGACTGCTGTTCTCATCCACTGAACAAAGCAAACCTGGTGTGAGCTATATATTCCCAGCTCCACCAGGAATCTATTTGATGGCTCTTTAACAGTTTAATAAGGTGCTTAGAGCAAAATGTGATCTCCGTGAAGGAATTTATAGTTATGGCCTAAGGAAAGTAATTTCACTAAAATTTTCCAATATTTGCAAACACATGCCAACATGCATTGGCTTAATTCAATCTATATAATATCCTTTCTTTCTGGCTGTCAAGTGGTATCCTGTGTAAATTGTTTCTTTTTGTTTAAATGCAATTTCATTGCAACAGGGTAGGTAGGTGGCTAGACCAATTGGCGGTTTAAAATTAACTGGCATTAAAGTAACAGGAACTTGTTATCCCTTTTTGCTACCAGCGGAAGGCCTGTCCCTGTTTACTCCAGAACAAAGATCCATGGTGCCCAAGCACACGCACAGAGTCCCCAACAGCTCAGGAATGTCAGGCAGCAAATTACAGTCATTTTCTCATAGGAAGGAAATCGCCCCCATCTGCCTATTTTAACCTACTTTATTGACTACTGCCCTTCCTACTATATTTTAAAATAAGAACATGGCTCAGAAGCTCCAACCCTTCCTTTTACATCTCAGCTATTTCTTGTTTCAAAGTCGCCCGCCCACTTCCCACACTCTCTATCAATTGGTCCCTGTGCTCCCTCCTTTCTGCTGCCTACCCCCCACCATCACCCTTAATTGGTAAGACACCCAGTGGACTCCCACATTCCTCCATCTTCATCCTGCTTCTTCAGGACACCATGCATCATGTTCCTGGCC
The DNA here is from genome assembly GCA_004363435.1 of Platanista minor. Lineage (NCBI taxonomy): Eukaryota > Metazoa > Chordata > Mammalia > Artiodactyla > Platanistidae > Platanista > Platanista minor. The sequence continues at coordinate 10,749 of RJWK010026959.1, read as the reverse complement.
TTGCCAAGACTCCTCTCACCCCTCAGGAGTTTACCTGGGTCTTCCTTTTTACAACTGGATTTCTTAGGTTTCTTCCTTTACTCTCTCAGCAGTCACCTCACCAGAATGAGTCACCCTCCAGCCCCTCTCTTAGGTCCTCTGTCCTTTTTTTTCCCATCTCTTTCTGCCTTCTCCCCTCAATTCCTCTCCCTCACACTTCCCTCTCACCAGAAGGAAAATTAGCACACAATTCCAGACCTGAAGGTCACTTTAGAGCTCATCAAAATCAATTCCCTAACTTATCTTAGAGAGAAGGAAAAAAAATGAGGCACAGAGGGACTAAGTGATGTCTGCAAAGCCAGGCAGTCAGTATGTGGGGGAACCAGGAGCAGACCCGACCACCTTTTGATTCCTGGTCATACGTGCTCTCTGGGCAGAGATGTAAAACAAAGAATGTCTCAAGTGGAAGGATGCATTTATCTTGTGTCCAGGCTGTGGCTGGAAAGGGCAGCATTCCTGCGGACAGAAAGGAATTAGAAGGCTATAGAAAAAAAGATGATTCTAGGAAGAATGTTAAAAACAAGCAGAGTTCCAGCCATGAAGATTTAGTATGGGGAAGGTCAGAAATAAGAAAGGGAAAGAGACTGTCTTTACAGAGATGATAGCCTGACTGTGGCAAGAGGGAAATGAGCCCTTGGTGATGTATTTTAAAGAGAGGAAAAATAACGGCATTGATAGCTCTGATAGGTGAGAGGCAGAGGCAGTGGTGAGAGCACTTTTAACTAATGAAGACGTACTTTAGATGGAAAAGTAGATTCTGACCTTTAATGAATTTAAATGAAAGAATGGCATGTCCAGTTCAATGATGGACTTATGACACAGATCTGAGCTACTTTGAATTTAGTATCTTAATCTTTAATCTGATTTCTATTCCTTAGTTAAGAAATATTCCTTCTTTTTGCCTAATTTTCATATGAAATATTTCTGACATTCAATATAAGAAATAATCCATAGCAAGCACCTCATGTAGCCATTCCTGATCACATTTCCCCTGCCCCCGACAACGGTGACCAAAACCCTGGATTTGATGTCAACAGTGCCTCTGCATGTCGTTATACTTATGTGTTACTAACTGCACACAATATGTAACATTTCTTATGTTTGTAAACTTTATGTAAATGGCAGCACAGGAAGTATTTCCTTCCACAACTAGCTATTTTTGCTCAGCATTATGTTTGTGAAATTTATTCATGTTGACTCCTGTAGCTTTAGTATCCCATTTCATTAAAATAGCACAACGTATTCACCCATTTTCCTATGTTCAATTTTTCAACATTAAAAACAATGGGGCCCTGAAAATTCTTTTTCATGTTTCCTTGTGAACGTGTCAGTTTCTCTAGGGTGTAGCTAGTAGCCGAGCCCTATAAACACATCTTACACTTAAGGACCTGTTGCCAAATGGTTCTCCAAGGTGGTTGAATTGATTTACACTTCCATTCACAAGGTGTTAGACCTCCCATTGCTCTATAAATTCACCAATGCTTGTACTACCAAATTTCAAAACCTTTTTCAAACCTGCTGAGTGTAAAATGGCATTTCATTTACATTTTCCTGATTACTAGTGAGGCTGAGCATCTTTCATGCTTACTGCTGATTCGCATTTCCTCTTCTTTGACCTACCTGCCCCAAGCCTTTGTCCACTTTCTACTGGGCTGTTCTTACTGATTTGTGGAAAATTCTTCTTCTATTCTAATCCTTTGTCAGTTACACAAAGTTGCAAATATCTTCTCCTCGAATGCAGCGATCTTTTCATTTTGTTGATGGTGGTTTTCTGTGCACAAAAGATTTTCACGTTAACCTAGTCAAATTGATCTTTTCCCTTATGATTTGTCCTTTCTCTAGTCATTTCGGAAATCCTTCTTTACCCTGAGAAAGTAAATATAGACTCCTACATATTTTCCACTCAAAGCTTTAAGGCTTTGCTTTTTACATTTAGATCTTTAGTCTACCTTGAATTGATTTTTGGTTTTGGTGTGAGCTAAAGGTCCACTATCTTCTCATCAAACATAATCGAATGTCATCGTTCCCACTACTGAACAGTCAGCTCATCCTTGCCCCACTGACCTGCACCGCCAGCTATCAAATATCAAGTTTCCATCTGTGTGTGGACCATCAGTTTGTTTTACTTCTTCACTCTGCTGCATTAGCAGTCTTGCATTTTTGTGAAAATGGCTCAGAAAATGTTCTTCTTCTTCTGGGATAAACAGAGACTCAAACTATACTGAAATGGAGATGCTGAGTAGTTGACAGGCACACTCACAATGAGCTAAGGGACTCATTTCTAACCCATTCTAACTCATTTCTCGGAAATAATTTCAAATTACTACAGGCCTTTGAGTTCACTCAGAAGTAGATAAAATCTCAAACTCCAAGGGAGTAGTTAGAAAAAAGTAAGTGTGGCACAATGGTCAATGACCTACTTTTAGTTCTTATTCATTAACTCTGCGCCCTATCCGGTGTTTCTACATTCTCACTAGCCATCTCTTCACCTATCGATTTCTTCGAATAATTCAATAAGGCAAGCACGTGTCTACCGCCCATATATTCACCGTTGTGCTGGTATTAGCAGAGACCCAGATCACTAAGCCCCAGTCTCTGGGTCCGGGCAGTCACACTCAGTGGGGACACAGGCTGAGTAGTAGACGTCAGATTATGACAAGCTATACTTACAGAAGGGAACAATTAACTCCGCAAAGGGGGAAGTTCAGGGAATTGTTAAAAGGAAGTGATACCTACTGGCCTCCTTTTTCTTCTACAAATTTCTCCAGAAAAGTTATAGCTAAGAAGTAGCTACCATAGAAAGTGGATACCATCGTACCAAGATACTCTTCTGCCCATTCAGTTAGCAGGTTTCAGTACAGTGCTGCATTCAGGGTATTGTACTCAATTTGAGAAACTACTTGCAGTCATGAATGCATCCCACCTTCATAACACGTGACAGGTAGAGAGATACGGAATTACACAGGGGTGGGACTTGCCCTTAAAAGTGAATTCACAATATCATTAAATAGTGAATTCCCCTAAAAGCATTTTCATTTATTTATTCACAAAATGTGGTTTAGACAACAATCCCAAGAGTCCTTCTCTGCTCACTACAAGACACACCTAGATAAAGAAGACAGCCCGTGCCCAGGTGTCAGCGGCACACGAAGCACACTGCAATCAGACGAACACAAAGACCCTAGGAACCCTGAAGATCAGAATATTTCCTGCCATTACTAGAGACTTTATACAACTAATTCCATTCGAGGCATAAGCAATTACAGAAGCAAAACAACTGAAGTAACGTGGGCCAGAAAACACTGCTAAGAAGATGTCACTGCTACTCAGGTATTTGCCTCCGTATACGTATTTGCCTCCGTAAACGTGAAACTACAACAGCAGAGGGAGATGGGAACCTTCTGGTTCAGTCCTGGGAACTGCCCTGTCCCGGAGGAAATACCAAGGACAAGGGGTCTCGGCATTTCTCTACACTCAGATGCTTCTCAGCTCCATAGGATTTTTGAGTCATTTCTCAGAAACAAGCAATTCTACTTTTAAAGTTTAACAGAACCATACACGTGGACCGAGCAAAACTGTAGTAATTGCTTAATTAATTGACTTTAGAAGCACTGAATAAGCTCACACACAGATTTTGACAGTATTCCATAAACTGCAAATACCCCCCAGAAAGAAATTTTATAATCTCCATCCTTTCCCGACGTTAAAGAGGGTAAGGGAAAAGAATCCAACTGAAAAACAACTCTCTGACTTGTTTGGAAGTTACCTCACAACACACAAAAAATCAGCATTTCTCCTCGCCCCTGTCAGAAGTCCCCTAGGCTGTGTCACCTAGAAAACTGGTAAGGGGCAAGTGTTTCTGAGTGGCTTAGGCCTAAAACAAAGATGCAACAGTACTGTTACAACGGAAATAGTTCCTCAGGGAGGGCTCTGATACATTCTCAAATACTTCTGCTCTGCTGCCTGCCTAGTTGAACTCAATTTTTGGCAAGGAGCTTTTACGCTTGTTTCTTCCCACTTTTCCAGTTATTCGATTTCCCACCAGTCTAGCAAAGTCCTGATGAAAAAAGGAAAGGGAAGGAAAGGAAAAATGTTCTTGCTAAAAGGGGCTAGAACACAACGGGAACTGAGAGTAGGTGGTGAAAATTAGGACAAGAAGTGAGGGCCTAATAGGGGAGGTTAAACCCACTTTCTGAAATTGCTTCTCTAGATGTCCCTGGGTTCGCAACATTCTTCTGCCTCGTCAGGTATGGATACCTCTTCCTCCAGATAGGAACCATGGGGTTAAGTCTATCTCATGGCCTTTTATTCCGGCAAGTAACAGTTAATGTCAGGCAAGTTAAAGAGGTGAGATTTCACACAGTGTTACTCCCTGCGATTGTTGAGAAAAACATATAGGCTAAGGAACTCTGTTAGTACTCTGCTACCATTTTTTGTGTGTGTTCATACCTGGAGCTGGAGAGTAGCACTGTAAATAAATAAATACTAAATTAAGATTTAAAAAACTATTTCCAAACTCATGGTTACCAACGGGGAAAGGGGTGGAGGATAAATTAGAAGTTTGGGATTAAAATATACACACTAGCATATGTAAAACAGATAACCAACAAGGACCTACTGTATAGTACAGGGAACTATACTCACTATCTTGTAATAACCTATAATGGAAAAGAATCTAAAAAAGAATGTGTGTGTATATATATACAAACATACACACACACACACACACACACACACACGCACACATATATATATCTGAATCACTTTGCTGTACACCTGAAACTAACACAACATTGTAAATCAACTGTATTTCAATAAAAATTAAAACAAAACAAAACAAAACAAAACGATTTCCAATGCGGATCTAGTCACTTGCCAATAGGAAAGGACAGCACAATGGATCAGAACACAAAACCCGGCCCTCAGCTCCTATTCCAGCTCCACACTAACCACTGAATAAATGTGGCTAAGTTACTTCACCTTTCCACACCTGGCTCCTCATCTTTAAAAGGGAGGTAATAATCTGAACCATGCCATACAGGTATAGATCAAAGGAGCTAATACACATGCAACACTTGGAATAGTACCTGGAACAGACTGAGTGTGTACTCTGGAAAGGTTAGCCCGTCTGCTCTTTTCTTTTTTAAAAATAAAGTTTCTGATTGCTACTAGCCAACACTGGTTCCCTAATTTTAAGATAGTGGGTGAAATTCAAGGTTTTTGGTGGGCAAGAACAAGTAAAAGCTTGTGTGTAGAATACTACAACTGAAGATTACAGGTATGAGGAAACCATAATGGATGAATTGCCAGTGTTCTTCTCTTGCTGTATGATATTCAGGCACCGTGTGAAGAATTAGGCGTTTTGTGAGCCATCACTGAAGAAGAATGTTTATGAACGCGGGGCTGGTGTGCGTGAGTGATGGAGGCCGCCTTGGGGGTTTCCGCGCTTCCACACCCAGCCCTGGTTCCTGGCCGCCCTTGCAGGGGTCCTTCCTCTCCCACCCTCCTGGCTGCACAATCCATCTTCCCTCAAATCTTAATCTTTGGTTCTCAGTGGCTGAGGGTGCTTCCTCCTTGGCCTCTGGGCTGTGTTGACATCTTTCTGAAATAAGAGTCGAGTGAAACAAGCGAGAATATTTTTCATGTTATCTATAATTGCCAAAGGCAGGAGCATATTATGCTCAAAATCCTTTACCGAGTGTTAGCACTCAAATCTTGATTTCCAGAGAAAGTTTTTCTATTATACTTTGCAATAACCTTTTCTCTAAAGACATCTTCAAAGAACAGTTTATTTATTTTCTAAATCACTCCTGACGCTGTCCTTTTTACCCGCTTCCATGCTGCGTCAGACCCATAGTCCCTCTCGGTCCAAGGGATGAACTGCAGTAGCTTTCCTTCGGGTGACATTAGCAGAAATGTCAACCAGCTGTGTTTGGGGCTTATTTTTCTTTATTACAGTTTCCCTCCCTTCATTGTGCTGTATTAACATTTAAAATGAAATATTCCCAAATCTTTATATTTGCAACTTAACAAAAAGTCCTTTTTCTCTAGTTCTGGAATTTAGAATAATCAAGCCCTAACCGGATTGATCTGTCAGCACCCTACAGACTTCTCGCTTTCCTTGGAAAACCAGGCCTAATCGATACAAATACGCGTCACTGACAACTGGAAAATTAAAAACTATGTACAAGTACATAGAGAAACAGGAGGGTTTAGGCCCCAGCACCAGGGAAATGACTGGAAAGCTGGGAAAGAATGTTCTGGAGTGCAGAGATTCCAGTTTACCCTCATTAACCTTGCTCCCTGTCAATGCTTCTAAACAAACCACGTGTCGGGGTTTGTTTTGTGTTTTATTTTTTCCTCAATTTCTGTTTTTATTTTCATCACAGCCATATGCTAAGCTGTTCATTTACAATTTTAATGGTGTCTCTAGCTCATAAACTCATTATTTCTTTTCCTACTAGCTTATTAGTCTATTAGCAACCTCACACTGTGAACACGGATTAGAGTTGGATAACCTACCCGGCTTTTGACACCACTTTCCAGTTTATGAGCAGTCACTTCAGATACTGCTAAACCTATACATAGAAACAAGAAACGCAGAGCTGAAATAAATTAGTATCTTGGTGATTAAAGCAAAAACATGCAATCACCAGCTCAGAGCTTCCAAGCCAGGCTGGCAGTCCTCATATCTGATCACTGTTTATTTTGATTTGTTTGTTTCAAAGGTACTTGAGACCATGCACTCCCAGATTTTTAAACATTTCTAGTATTCTGGTACATGGGTATTCAGAAGAGAATAGAGTTTTTAAGTGTTCTTTAAATTTACTGAAAAATGAAAGCCCTCTGAATATCAATTCACGTAGTTCCCTTGGGTTGGAAACTAAAACCCAACATAGGCACTAGATTAAAAAAAAAAAAAAATAGTGTGACATTCTACAAGGCCAATTAATGACAGAAGATATCAGGTAAAAGTTCAGCAGAACAACAAAGGGAAATATGCCCTGCAGGTTTCCAAACCTCACCCTGAAACCCAGCAGAAAAGAATATGCTCCAAAATAGAGAGTGAACACAGGCCTCCAAAAAAAAATCTATTCTTCACAAATCTACTCATCACCTATCCCAAGAAGAGACTGGTCATTTTGAATAAAATCTCTAAGTTTGGGGAAAATTCTTGTCTTTGGCAAGTCATAGGCCCTTCAGAAAAAAGTTGTTCCAAAATCAAAGACTTCTCGGAAGCCTTTCAATCTTTCCATTCCTTGGACGCCGTAGACACTGCAAGGGCAAACATCTTCGTTCCCTCTTTCCACACACCTGCACAGAGCTGAAACTGTTTCCCGTCCATCACTTTAAGGTGTGAGACACACAGGCTGGATTTCTGAACATCTCTGTTCCCTTAAGACAACATCTAGTCCAAACCATTCCTTTTCTGGGACAACAAATTATTTTGCCTCTTACCAGAGACTGCAGAGATTTCAAGTAGTAGCTGGCAGCTCTAAAAAGCATTTGTGCCCACATCGGCAGTTTCAGGAAATTTCACTGTTGAACTTCGCAGGAAGCTTGATAAACATCTGTCTGGTTTCACATTTAGATTCTTAGTACTAGGAGAATATACAGCACAAGTGGAATTTCTTCAAATTAGATATTTATACCAGCAAACGTTATAGACTGTACCAGCTTGAAAAGGCTGAAGGGGAGAAAAAAAATGTTCTACCAAGGCTGGGCGAGTGACCTCTGCTTCACCCTGGGCATCGTTCCATAAGCTGGAATGAAAACACGTTCCACTGAACTTCTTTTCCCTTCCTCCCCTTGGATCCCAGCCCTTAGAAAAGTGTAGTCTGGCAGAAATGCTAGCAGTGTCACACCAAAATGGCCTCTAGACAATGCAGAAAATATGTAGCCTCCTACTCACAAAGCAGCACTTCATCACTATACGAAAAAGAACATAGCTGTGTCTTCAACGTGCAAGGCTGAACTCTTAGAGGCACTTTAACTTACAAATATTCCCCAGGCCATAGGCACAGAAATATTGTTTGCTTTCTTCAAGACCTGCTATGCTTCTGTTAGCACAGGACGAATCCGCTTTTGAAACCAAATCCACTTTAGGCTGTGATGTGTTCCTCTGATGGCTAATCACACTGCTCAGGTAGAGCAGGACCATGACGAATCACTCAGAGATAACATAGTCCGCGCTGGTCTCAGATCTCACTGCACCTGCATTTTCCTAAAATTGTGGAAAGTTATTTTTTTCTTGTATTTTTCATTTGTCCCTTGAACGTGTAGTTTCTGAAGAAAAGCCCCACTTCCTTAAAAAAAGAAAGCGTATCCTTTATAATGAAATCTTGACCACACGTTTTTGAGACGAGCACTGTGCTAGCTATAACACAGATTTTATGAACACAACTTTTACCTGCATACAGCAGTCTTGAAAATAAATTCTTTCACGCCGACTGTTGCGGGGAGGGGGGAATGCTCTGTGCCTTATTCTCTGTGAACTGAATAAATCCCTTCATTATTCTGGTGATCACACCCAGGATGTCTTCCATCACAATTAACCAGTAACATGAAAGAGAACATTTCTTGAGACATCCTACTCAGACACAGAGAAGGGTTGGTTTACTAAAATCACAGCTGTATGAAAGAACCTGGACGAGGGCTGCAAAGCGTGAGTTTGAGTAACAGGAATAAGGATTTCGGCTCTTTCACAAGAAAGCTTTTAAATGGTTATTACACTGATAGTTGAATAAAAGTAATTAAAAGAAATCACCTGGAAGTGTAAGAATTAATACCTTCTTGTGTAAGCATATTGCACATCCTCAGAAAGCCATTGTTTAACCAGCTTCCCCAACCCAAGATGAAAAAGTCAGATGCTAAGAGTTATTGCGCATTTTCTCCCTCATTCCTCAGAGCTTCCACCAAACTTCTCCTGGCACAGTTGGGCTTCTTTCTTTTGGGGGGAAGGAAAACAACAACAACAACAACATTTTAAAGACAGACTCACTCATTCAACCAGATTTGCAGAACACCTGCCATGTTTCAGGTACTGGAGTGTGGTGAGCAGGACAGCGGGATGGGTGGAAGAGCGGGGGGCGCAAAAAGAAAGGATGGAAACCTCTCTAGGAGACTCATCTTCCCAGAGAGAGATTCTGTACCATCTAGAGCTGTACTTTACAAAAAGTGATGTTCAAATATAGCACCGAATGGAACTCATTTAGTAAATATGAAAAAGCGGAAAGGGCAAATGTAGGATTTTTATGTGCACTCAATTTCTCAAAGCAATAAACCATTTTACCTTAATGTTGCCTGCAGAGCCTCTCCACTGGAGATAGATATTGCTGGACAGCATTGATAATATAGGAATCTCCAAATTAAGGAAATAAATTCTGGGCAATGGAGAAAAGGGTAGAAGATGTAGAAAAGAAAGTTGAAAATGAACTGAAGGCAAAATGTCCAAAACAACAACGAAAAAGAGAGAACAGATTAAAAAAAAAACCCCAAACCAGGAAAAAAAAATCCATATGCATGATTCATGTGAAAAAGAGCTCATCACAAGTCACACCAAAGCAAAACAAGGAAGAACGATCTGAATTTTAACAGGAAAAAGAAAACTGTGGAAGTACATGCAGTAAACGAATTGCAAGAGGAAGTGAAATTTAAGATAATCCAAGAAGAAGTCAGATGGGCTTTGCACACACAAAAAATAGTACTGTCTGAAAACATTGAGAGTAAACATGTCCATAAAAATATAAAACTTCCACTTTTAGAATACACAATTATGGAATTATAATAAGCTTGGAATTGTAGAATTACAGAATTAGAATAAACTAGGATAGAATTATACTAGATTGCTTTTTCTTTGAAGTCTTTCCTTGAAATCCAAGATTAGTTGACGTATCTCCACCTAGAAAGGGTTTCTTCTCAAATGTTGCATTGTCCGTGGAAATAATCATTTCCTGATAAACACATACCACAGAACAACTTAGCATCCATGCATGGACCAAACAGAAACAGCTTGGCAACTCTCATTCATATCTACTTTCACAAGAGAGATCTAGCCCAGGAGTCTCAAACAAACGAGAAAAACAGGAGAATGCATGTAGAGTCACAGAGCACATGTGAGGCCTCCTTTCATTTACAAGTGGAGCTTTAGGTTGGGTCGGACCAGATGTCTTTGAACTGAGCTTAGTTTTTGTGTCTATAGCAGATTAGCTCTGTTGGCTTGAGACCTGTGTTAGGTTACAGTCAAGACTTAGGGCCATTTGGGAGTCTAACAGCTTTCTCTGTTTCATTAGTCCCAACTCGACTTGAACACTGGCCATTTGCCTTTTCAACACTGTTGTACACACACACACACACACACACACACACACACAAACACAGACTATGGACAAAAGAACACAGGTGAGTTGTTCCTTAGCTCACTCAGGGGAGGCATCAGATGCACCAAAACCAGAGGGGCATGCTCTCTGGATGCTGAGTCAGCAATGCTGCCTCAGACAGAAGAGATCACTAGTTTGTAGTGAGATGGAGAAATGGAAAATATACCCACAGGAAGAATGTTAAGGAGAAAAATCTACATTCGCTTCACAAAGGCCCTGATCTCATATTTTGGCTTTCATCATATCCAGGTCACTACTGATTATCGAGATGTACTGTTATTACTGTAACTCTAAATAAGTAAAGAAATCATCAATTAAACAGTGACACAAT
>RJWK010026958.1:0-26728 GCA_004363435.1 Platanista minor | reverse complement strand
ATATATATATATATATATATATATATATATAGAGAGAGAGAGAGAGAGAGAGAGAGAGAGAGAGAGAGAGAGAGAGAGAGAGAGTTGAAATGTAACCACGTCATGAAGACTGTACTGCTATTTATTCTTTTTAGCCACTTGGAATAATGTCATGTATGATACATTATTTATCTCATATTAAAAACCTATCATCTGAACCTTTTCCTCCCTTTTCCAACATCTAACATTTATTCTCTTCACTGATAATCTTGCTTCTTATTTCATAGGGAAAAATAAAAGTACTCATAAGAGAGCTTCCAAATGCTCCCAGCTTCAAACCTACTAATCCTACCAATCTTTCTGTACCTTTATATCCTTGCACATGAGGTGAACTATCTAAGACAACTGCTTCACTTGTGTAGGGTCACAACACTTTTCACCAAATCAAAGAACACTCCTGGAATTGTCACCTCGCTTTTCTGCATCTTTTTTTTTTTTTTTTTTTTGCATCTTTATTGGAGTATAATTGCTTTACAATGGTGTGTTATTTTCTGCTGTATAACAAAGTGAATCAGCTATATGTATACTTATGTCCCCATATCCCCTCCCTCTTGCGTCTCCCTTCCACCCCTCTAGGTGGTCACAAAGCCCTGAGCTGGTCTCTCTGTGCTATGGGCTTCTTCCCACTAGCTGACTATTGTTCCCCCACTAGGAGACCATCCATTAACAGGCACACTTGCTGCTCTACATCCCGCCTTAAAGGCAAAAGCCTCCCTATCCCCACGTCTGTTTTTTAACTTCCATTTCTTTTCTTTTTTTTTTTTTTTTTGCGGTATGCGGGCCTCGACTCTCAACCACTGCGCCAGCAGGGAAGCCCTGCAGTCATCCTTAATGTCTCCTTTCCCCTCATACCCCACGTGTATTCCCTCAGCAAAGTCTGACAGCTCTAACTCAAATAGAAGCCACATCTGACCACTTCCTGCTACCCTCAGCCCCACCACTCCGGTCCAAAGACATCCCATCTCGAATGAAATTCGAAGCCCTTGTTGGGTTCTACGAAGTCCTTTATTATCTGATACCAGGTTTCCTCTTCGGTCACATTTCCAACTGCATCTGTTTCTCTAGTTCACTCACCCCAGCCTCCTTTGTGTTCTGGAAATATGCCAAGCCAGCTTCTGCTTCGTGCCCTTTGCATTAAGATTCTTTGTCACATTCACCTGCCTCATTTGTATATGTCATATACTTATTTATTACTACATTTAGCTATTTTTACCTATCTTTTATTTTGCATTCACTTGTTTGCTCATGTATTTATTGATTGATTTGCCTGTCTTCACCCCACTAAAATGGAGCTCCAGGAAGGCAGGAGGATTTGTCTATTATGCTCACCACTTTATCTCTTGTGTTTAGCATAGTTCTTGACACATAACAAATATCCCAACATTTGTAAAGTTAATGTAAAAGTTTCCCTTTCATCCTTAAATCAGTTGTCCAGCTCTCATTCACACAGTAAATAAACACTGTGTGGTCATGATGCAGCAGGCTCTGGGCCAGGTGCTGGAGATATAAGGGTAAATAAGGTATATGTGGTTCTTTGCCCCTTTGAAATGTAAAGAATGATAAAAGGCATAGACAAAGAAATGAACAATAAAAACCCAATGTATGAGCTATAATATGGGAAGGGCAGTGTGCTTTAGGAACAAAAAGGGTAACATCTCTCTAAAAATCAAATAATTACGCCTGTAAGATTTGGTAGATAAGTTGAGACCTGAGGAAAGAGTAAAAACTAAAGGTTGAAATTGGCAAGGGGTGGCGATAGATTTGTTTACCATTTGTATGTGGAAAATGGGAAAATTCAAATAAATTGGTTTGGAATACCCCCAAATTTTACTCAGTAACAAATTTAATCCCCACATCATTTATCTGATCAAGAAAATTTGTTTTTACTTGGTAATCTCATTTTATACTTCAAATCAAAGACGTTGAGATTGTTTTTTAAATGTTCAGAAAAAAAACAACTTATAAATAAGCTACTTTTTTTTTTTTTTTGCGGTACGCGAGCCTCTCACTGTTGTGGCCTCTCCCGTTGTGGAGCACAGGCTCCGGACGCGCAGGCTCAGCGGCCGTGGCTCACGGGCCCAGCCGCTCCGCGGCATGTGGGATCTTCCCGGACCGGGGCACGAACCCGTGTCCCCTTCATCGGCAGGCGGACTCTCAACCACTGCACCACCGGGGAAGGGGAAGCCCTAAATAAGCTACTTTTTAATTGAAGTACTGTTGATTTACAATGTTGTGTTAATTTCTGGTACACAGCAAAGTGATTCAGTTGTGTGTGTGTGTGTGTGTGTGTCTGTGTGTGTATTCTTTTGCAGATTCTTTTCCATTATAGCTTATTACAGGATTTTGAATATAGTTCCCTGTGCTATAACAGTGGGGCCTTGTTGTTTATCCATTTTATATACAGTAATTTGTATCTGCTAATCCCACACTCCTCCCACGCTCTCCCCCCTTTATCTCTCCCCACTCCCATTCCCTTTTGGTTCCCATCAGTTTGTTTTCTCTGACTGTGAGAGTGTTTCTGTTTTGTAAGTAAATTCATTTGTATCATTTTTTTAGATTCCACACATTAGCGATATCATATGATACTTGTCTTTGTCTGGCTTACCTCACTTAGTATGATAATGTCTAGGTCGATCTAGGTTTGTTAAGTGGCATGAACAAACACACTATTTTTTTTTTTTCTCTGAATCAAATCACATCATGCACTACCAAATCCACTTAATTTGAAAGATAGTTACTAGGCACATATCATTTGCATAAAGGTAAATAAGTCAAGATGCCTTCCCCCCAGGAGCGTACAGAAGAGTTGGGCAAATATTTAAAATACTGAACAGTAAATGAAAAAAGTACCTTAAGAGTGGTTCAAATGCTTTGAAAGTGGAGAAGACAAAGATAAGAGATTGTTTGATTGGCTAAATGAGTTTACCACCTATGCAGATAGAGAAAGATCTAATTACTAAAGCCTTCAGGAATATAAACTTTTTTTAATTCCTAGAAGTCACTGGAGACTCAAGGCAAAAAAAAAAATATTCTTCAAAGAAGCTCAAGAATGTAGAAAAGAAAGAAGGAAAAGATGACGGCAGTAGTTTGTCTCATCTTTTCTGAGACTGAAGGTGGAATTTCAATGAGGATAAAGAATAAATATGTCATCTTGTTTATATTTTAAGGTAAAATGAAGAGTAGGTTATTAATCTTTACCTATAACTATCAAAGATAAAGTCTCAGGTTATGCGGATGTTCTCACATGAGAAACCAGAGCTATCTCATTTGTTGCTTGTACATTTTCCCACAAAATGTATGCAGAATAATCAAAAAGGTTAAATGAAAATAAACTTTTCTGGTAGCTTATTTACTCTTGGCTAGCATGTTTTAGAACTCAATTCCTCTATTATCTGTACATATCACACAGTAATATTAAAATCAGAAGCCTAGCCATATTTAGTAAAATAGAACTTTCATAGTGTTATATATAATTTCTTGGACGATTTTAGCAGGAAAATATTCTTCATTTCCAGAGACAGTTATATGAAAATTGTATTGCAGATCTTAGGCTGATTCCTTATAACATAGTGCCATCTAGAGATTAAAGCTGATGTTGCTACAAGCTACATTAACCACAACTAGCTTCTAAATGACATTACATTTTACAGCTAATAAGTTCAGTAGGGGACGTCTATATGGCTTACATTTGAAATAAATTAATGAGTACATACGTGAACGAATTTATGTCTAGTACATTGACACCTGATAATTGCATTGATGGCCTCTCCTATGGGTAGTATTCTATTCATTCATGTGCTAATACGTCTAATATGTCTCATTTAGTGGCACACTGTAGCACTGAGGAAGGTTACATGGAAGTACAAGAATATGCATTTGATTAAATTTTATAAAGAAACATAATTGAATTTCTTCAAAGAAGCAAGACAGTTTTTATCATAAATATGAAATTTTATTAAGTATTCAATACTTCCTATGGGTAAGGCATTGTACTTACTATGTGTGTAAGTTTCCTGAGGCTGCTATAGCAAATTACCACACACTTGATAGCTTAAAATGACAGAAATGTATTCTATCACAGTCTAAAGGCTAGAAGTCTGAAATCAAGGTGTAGGAAGGCTGTACTCCCTCTGGAAGCTCTAGGGGAGAACCCTTCCTTGCCTCCAAGCTCACAGTAGCTGTCAGCATTCCTTGGATTCCTTGTTTTGTGGCTACTTCACTACAATTTCTGCCTTATCTTCCCATCACCTTCTCCTCTGTGTGTCTTGCTGTGGCCCCTCACTCCATTCTCTCTGATCTCCCCTTCTGTAGTCACATTTCCTACTTTTCTTCTGTCTGTGTATCTCCCCTCTGTGTGTTTCTCCTGTGTGTCTATTTTAAGGACACTTCTCATTAGATTTAGGGCTCATTTGGACAAGCCAGGATGATCACCTCCTCTCAAGACTTTTAACTAGACTTGCAAAGACCCTTTTTCCAAATACGGCAACATTCACACCTTCCAGATATTTGATGTATCTTTTTGGGGGGGGGCGGGGGCGGCACCATTCAACCCACTATACTATGTCTTTTAAAAGTGAGGAAAGTAAATGGAAGGGTAAATGGCTTCTACTTCAATAAGCTTATAGCATAATCAGAAAAAGGCTTGTATGCACAGATGAACAATCACCCAGATCAGGGGTTCTCAATCTTGGTGATATTGGCATTTGAGACTAGATAACTGTTGGTTGTGGGAGGCTGTCCAATGCATTTTTCAAATGTTTAGCATTTCTAGCCTCTACCCATTAGATGCCAGTAACACCCACCTCTTAGTCATGACTTCTATAAATGTCTCTAGACATTAGTAACTGCGCTGTGGCAGGTGAAACTGTCACTGGTTAAGAACAAGTCATCTAGTGAATTTCCTGGCCATTCAGTGGTTAGGACTTGGCACTTTCACTGCCGGGGTCCAGGTTCAGATACATGGTCGGGGAACTAAGATCCCACAGGCTGTGCACCACGCAGCCAAACAAAAAAAAATTTAATTTAATTTAAAAAAAAGAACAAGTCATCTGGCTTATCAAGGAGTGATGTCAGCAATATGGCAGAATAAGACATCCCTAGCTTCAGCAACAACACTTTAGCATCCATCCATAGACAAAGGTGCCTTTGTGAGAGTGTTGGAATCCAGGAGACTGCGAAACCACAGTGCAGTCCAAGACTGCAGTCCAAGAGAAGAGCTGTTTGGAGAAGGCAAGCGCATAACTGGATGGCTGACTCGCCAACCTCAGTCTGGGCTAAAGAGACGGAACCAGCTTTGGAGGGACCCAGGAGAAGTCCCTCCCACCCATGCATCAAGTTGTACAGTTGTACAGATCCAGCTGTGGGCCCCAAAGTGACCTGTGAGCTGGCTGCAGCTTCCCTCTGCTACAATCCGCGAGCCCTGGGGGTAAGCTCACCAAATATAGTCAAATTGTACATTCTGAAAAGGCCTGTACTTCCAGCCCATCCCAACCACAGTCTGAACAGTCCTGTTGGCACAGGGACCCTTCAGGAGACACTCTCATGTTCTTGGTGCCACCTACAGACCTGGAAACGGCTCTGTACCCCTGAGGACTTGATTACAGCCCCGTTTGGCTTGGTCCTGTCACCAGCACAAGACACCAAGGGACCTGGGAGCAGTCATGCCCACTCATGTATTACAGAGATTGGTCCCAGCTGTGGATGCTGAAGTGGCCTGTGAACCAGCTCCTGCCTCTCGTGGCCACGGTATGGGAGCCCCTGGAGGGCAGCCTGGCAAACTCTGTTAGACTGAGGATTCTCAAAGGCCCAGGAACTGGGCTCCCATCCCAACCACAGTACATGAACAGTTGCTGGAGCAGGGACTGTGCGAGAGACACTCCTGTTTGTGCACCTGGAGATCCTGAAAGGGCTCTATACTTGGCTCAAGCCCTCTAGCAGTAATCCTGAGGGTCTAAGGTCCTAGCAGGAGATACTTCCATCTGCATCCCCTGAGATCCTGAAGGACCATCCAACTCCATCACAACCACAGTCCACCAGCAGACCTGCCAGCTAGGAACCCAGTAGAAGACACTCCTGTGTGCATTCCCAGAGATCCTGAAAGAACTCTATACTTGGCTCCAGCCCCTACCAGCCATAGTCCTTGAGCAGTCCTGCAGATACAAGAACCAGGCAGGAGACAGCACATCTGCACCTCAGGAAATCCTGAAAGGGCCCCATGCTCAGCTCTAGCCCCTCCAGCTGCAAAGAGACCAGTCCAACCTATCCAGGGACCTGGTGAAAGACACTTCCATCCATGCCTCCAGAGCCAGATATGAAGACCTCAATCTTGTTTATTGCTTTTTTAAAAAAAATTTTGGGGGCAGAAGCAGACAATGTAGCACAATGTCACATTAGTTTTTTTTAGTATGACACTCAAAGCAGAAGCAACAAAACTAAAAATAAACAAGTGGATCTACATCAAATGAAAAAGCTTCTTTATAACCAAAGAAAAAATCAACAGAATGAAGAGGCAAGCTACAGAATGAGAGAAAATATTTGCAAAGTACATACCAGACTAGGCTTTGATATTCAAAATATATGTAGAACTCATACAACTCAATATCAATAAAACAAATAATCTGATGAAAAATGGGCAGAGGACCTGAACAGACATTCTTCCAGAGAAGATATACAAATGGCCAACAGTTTGGGTGTATATCTGAAGGCAATGAAGTCACGGTCTTGAAGATACGTCTGTACCCCCATGTTCATTGGAGCATTACTCACAGTAGCCAAGATATGGAAACAACCTCACTGTTCTTTCCTCAGTGGATGAATAGATAAAGAAAATGTGATATATAAATAAAGTGGAATATTATTCAGGCATGAGAAAAATGAAATCCTACCATTTACAACAACGCGGATGAACCTTGAGGGCATTACGCTAAGTGAATTAAATCGGACAGAGAAAGACAAATACTATATGATCTCACTTGCATTTGGAGTTTAAAAAAAAAAAAAAAAAAGGCAAATTCATAGAAACAGAGTAGAATGGTGATTGCCAGGGCTGAAGGTTGTAGGAATGGGGAGATGTCAAAGGGTACAGACTTCCAGTTACAAGCTGAATAAGTTCTGGGGATCTATTATTCAGCATGGTGACTGTAGTTAACAATAATGTATTATTTACTTGAAAGTTGCTAGGAGAGAAGATCTTAAATATTCTCCACACACACACACACACACACACAAAGTATAATTATGTGAAGTGAAGGATGTCTCATCTAACCTTATTGTTATCAACCTTACTAAATCATTTTGCAATATATACATGTATCAAATCATCACATTGTACACCTTAAACTTACAGAACGTTGTAGGTCAATTATCTCTCAATAAAACTGGGGGAGAAAAAGAGCAAGTCCTCTACATTATCATAAACAAATCTCATGGCATAGAAGTTCAGAGGAGGAAGCAACCGGGATGACTGGGATGGTTAAAGAAGGTTTCATGAAGGAAATAAGAAGTCACTGGATGAAAACATAGCACTTGCAATTGTGGAGGAGGCCATGGAAATTGTTACTGGCTAATGCCCTCTTAGTGAGAAGCGCTGCGAGCTTGTGAAGACCAAGAAACATACTTTACACGTCTTTATGTGCCAACTTCCCAGCACAGTTTCTGGCACAGAGTAACTCTCAAAACTGTTTGTTGAATGAGTCCATGAGGTTGGATTAATAGACCAGAGTCAGAAGTGAAGGGTCTTAGATAATAGACAAGGGAATTTTAAATTTATTTTCTTGGTTAAGTGGAAATCTTGAAGGATTTTGAGTAGGACTGATAAACTGGGTAGAGAAAGCAGTGGTATATAAAAATATCGACTAAGCCAGAAACACGATCAAGAAAGATCAGCTAAGAAATTAATAAAACAGTCTTGCTGTGAAGTAATGAGTTCTGGGACCAAGATAATGACAGTGGGAATTCAAATGAGCTACCAATGACAAGAAGAAATAATTGTCCGTTTCTTATTATTGGATTTGGAGAAGATGGAGGAAAAAAAAGGCATAAAGGAAAATTTTCAAGTCAGGCTAAGAGGGTAAAGTTTGTTCATTTGAGAAAAATTAAAAAGTCTGGAGAGGGAGAAAGCTGATGAGCTTGAGATGAGTATCTGTTCATGGAGATGCAGGACAGGTTATTTTTCATTTTAGGGTAATCTTCAGAAAATGATTGTAGTTGCAAATGGAGCTAAATAAATATGAGATAATTTGTGATCAATGTTAGGACTTGCTTGCTAGATATTATTCTCGTAGAAATTCAAAAGACCTTTTGTGTCTCTAAAATAGTTATTTTTGCAAAGATTTCGGAAGCAGTTTGCCTGAACTCAAAATCATGAATTCTATTTCTATTTAGTGACTCTCACCTTGGACTGAAAGATAGACAATTCCAGATCACTGTATTATTCGCACTCTAACATGCCAGCCACCATTTCCACCGGAGACATTGAAGTTCAGGACAAAACATCTTC
Organism: Platanista minor; assembly: GCA_004363435.1. Lineage (NCBI taxonomy): Eukaryota > Metazoa > Chordata > Mammalia > Artiodactyla > Platanistidae > Platanista > Platanista minor. The sequence continues at coordinate 18,192 of RJWK010026958.1, read as the reverse complement.
AAAGCAACAGCTATTGTTTAACATGGCAAACAAGTTTAAAAAAACAGTTTATGTAATGAAAAAAGAGAGAAAAAAGAAAGGACAAAATATTTAAAAATCCATTAAATCGCTGGATTTTTTTCATTGTTACCAATAGTTTACACAAACTGGTTATTAACAGCTTGCAAAAATAATTGTATACTTACTTAAGTTATTTTTTAATTTTCTATTCTTTAATTTGTAGGTGGCAATCCTTTATAAGCATTTTAATATTCTAAGTTACCATGTTTTTTTGAGAGTGGAACGTTGTATACTTAAGAAGATAATTTCATTAAAAAAAATAATCACTAGGCTAGGAATTAGTGAATGAAGAACAAAGGCAACTCCAACGCCAAATCTGTCCTTAAAGAAAAAGGGGGTTTTCATCAACTATGTACGTAGATTACCTAATTACCTTATTGTCTGTGTAGGAACAATTTTACAGTCATTATTTGGTGTTCCCCTAATTAATATGTGGGTATGTACACACTGAATTGTGGTGTTTAGTTCTGCAGAATAATGAAAAATAAGAATCAACTATCAAGATCAGAACTAAAGCCATCAATTTTGTTGGACTTTATGATTAATTTGCCTTCTGTTTATTTTGATAAAATTGTACCCATGTAGCAATATGATATAAGATGAAAAGTAAGGTCGAGTAAAAATAACTTTACGTTTAAATCCAAAAAAATAAATAAATATAAAGCTTAAAAAAAAAAAGTTTAGTGTTTCTTTTTTTTTTTTTTTTTTTTTTCGGTTCGCGGGCCTCCCACTGTTGCGGCCTCTCCCGTTGCAGAGCACAGGCTCCGGACGCGCAGGCTCAGCAGCCATTGCTCAAGTGCCCAGCCGCTCCGCGGCATGTGGGATCTTCCCGGACCGGGGCACGAACCCGCGTCCCCTGCATCGGCAGGCGGACTCTCAACCACTGTGCCACCAGGGAAGCCCCAGTGTTTCTTATAAACTCTCCTTAGTTGCATAATAAAGAGAACTTCCCTCAAGAGTCATGCATTTATCCAATTATTAAATTAACAAATAAGTGGAATAAAAATTGTCATTATTCTCACCATCCTATTCTAGAATTTATCTGAATTTCAAGCATCATGAATGGACCCTGTTTCTAATGACTGGCTTCAGCGGGAGCTCAGATACGTATAAGACAGGAAAGATAGGCAGCCCTTGAGGTCTTGCAGTGCTTTGGTTAATCATTACAGGAGGCTTGCACTTTGTTTCAAGCCCCCTGTGTTTTATGTCCCAGAGCATTCCTCCACGGTTAGATTTGGGTGAGGAGAGGGGATCGCAATAACTTGGGTTATTGTGAACTCAGGTAGATTCTCAGGCAGACTAATGTTAGGAAAGAATACCAGAACATGGAAATCTAGACGCTGATTCCCTGAAAACCATTTGGTGTGAGTTCTTTTTTCACTTACTCCCCAGGCTCAGGGCGACTGGTATAAATGATGAATCTGGCCAAGTGTAAGGGAAGATGCTCGCACTGCGTAATGGGGGAGGACTCCAGTGATCTAGAGAGCACCAAAGGCCAGACCTAAGAAATGCTAAGACTACTGTTGCCTTTGGGAACAGTGGATGTGTTGGCTTACCTTCGAATTTAAGAAAATCCAGAAATTCTAATATTTGTGTCAAATAACCTGATTTTAAAATATTAACTTAAAAACCTTTAAAAAAAATATTATGGGAATTCCCTGGTGGTCCAGTGGTTAGGACTCTGGGCTCTCACTGCCAAGGGCCTGGGTTCCACCCCTGGTCTGGGAACTAAGATCCCGCAAGCCTGGAGGCGTGGCCAAAAAAAAAAAAAAAGGAAAAAACAAAAACAAAACATATTATGCACACCCACAGAACACTACTGCTACTGAGTAGGCCCAATTTGTGCTTTCTGCCATTGATTGTCTTGTTGTTGTTGTTTTCTGCTTAAAATAAAAAAGCTTTTATTTCAAGCATATAAGATATAACAATTATAACTCCATATAACAGAAGTTTATATGTAACAGAAGTTTATATCACCTCTTGATAAGAACAGTTGAATTTTTTGTAGGCCAGTTATAAAGGGAATTAAGGAAAATTCTGAATAAATCTTGGTAGCTGTCCTTGAAGACATTCATTCATTCGTTCAGCAGACATTTACTGAATGTCTATTGTTTGCAGGTACATTTTAGGTATCCTCAAGATACAGGTAAGAAAAGTACACTTCCAATTCAATATGAAGACAAAGCTTGCAAATAAGTAACCCTGATATAAATGTATGTACCTTATGAATGAGAAGGAAATTTTTAAAGCAGGAGTGTGGACTCAAAGAAAAATATATGATTATCTCAACCAGTATATATTATTCATTAAAATTTCTTTGAAAAAGAAGTAACTTCTGCTCTAAAAATGGATGTATTTGGGTCTCCCACAATGTTAGACTGTTAACACTAATATTTATGTACAGTGTTTAGACGAAGAACACTAACAACAAGATAAAACAATTGCTATGAGTCTTGAAAACTTTAAAAATTTTTCTGACATATTTTATAAGTTATAGAAATAAACTTTTTATATCCAGTAGAAAATCTGACATTTCCTACACACTAAAATATGAAAACTACTTTCTAAGTGTACCTTTTCATAAAAACTATGCTAATAAAAGACAATGGTAACTTATAAAATTTCCATTGCCTTTCAAGTTGCAGGCACCCCAAAATATTAAGTAGCAGTAAACTGAGAAAAAGAAAAACAATCTCAAGCTTCCAATTCTGCAGGGAGAAAGAAAAAAATTGACACTTTTGATCCTTTTATTTGAGACTATATACAATAATGCTAAAAAGCAAGGAGTTTATAATCAGACAGGTTTTTTATAACCAGGCTGTGTTTTAATCCAGGGTCTCGTTCTTAAGAGTAGTGTTATGTTATCAAAGGGTTAGGTTTTGAAGTCAGTGAATAAGATGAAAATAAGGTACACAAAATTTACCTTTGAAAACCCTTTAAGAATTGGTCCCCATTGGACAACAACATGCCATCTCTTAATAAGTCATAATCACCAGTTTTCCTTCTGCCTTGTTTCTTCCATTAAGTACCCACTAAATTAGCTGGTGTGTGTTTAAGGATCACATTGTACAAAATAAGGAAACCCTAGGCTCTCACTAGTGTTAAATGGACTAGCAGGTGGGATCATCCATATTATTTAAATTGTCATTTTGCTTCCCATCTTCCTTCCTACAAGTATTAGTGAATTCACATAAGATTATTCATTATGCAAGTATAATGTGATGTCATTGTAAACACTGATAAGCTTCAATATTAGTAAAACAATGAAAATAGCATCTGTTTCTCACAGACATTGAGAGAATTAAACCAGAGAATATATATAAATACTTAAGGCAGTGCCTGTCACCTGGTAGGCATGTAATAAATTAGGGTATTGTTTGTTTAGTTCAGCAAATTTATGAACAGAGTATTATCTTTCAACTTTGAAGGTAGGGGCAAAGGTCTTCCCAGCCCCCAAACACACAATACTATTTTCTTAAGGGAATGATACGATCCATCTTATGTTTCAGAAGGATGTGCTAATATAATCTCTGTTTGCCTCTCCAGATCTACTCTTTCCATCTTCCACCCTGCTCTGTATCTTGGAAGGCCAACCTTTGTGGACTACTTCCACTGGGCTTCCTGATTTTCAGTTTGGGTTTGACCAATAAAAGTCATGGGCAGGAGACTGAAGGGAAGAGGGTATGAAGTCATATCTGTTTCCCTGTTTCCCTCCAGGCCGTGGGCCAGCTACGGCCTTTCTCTACCAAAGGCCATGGCTCTTGTTACCTGGCTTCCTACCACTAGAACTCTCTCTCTTGCTCCTGCATCTGGGAGGTGTTTTTTTCCCTGGCCCCTGCAGGTAACTACTCTCCTTCATCGTGCGGAGGATGCTTTGGAAGGGCAGAAGACTGGAAACAGGGAGATTACTTAGAAAGTACTTGCAGACGGGAAATAATGAGGATCTGACCAAAGCAGTGGCTGGTGGGCCAGAGGAAACAGGACAGAAGTGAGTTACATTTAGAATATATCTAGTATAGGATAGAAAAGAAATTGTAACATTGGATGAAAGAGCAAGGCAGAGAGTAAGCCCAGAAGGACTCTCAAGTATCTTGCTTCAGCAAACAGATGAAGATTGATGCCATTCACAGAGACAGGAGATGATACCATCTGACGTGCTTTGTTTGCTTTCCTTGTATCTTATTCCGCACTTACTAGGACCTCACCTAGTCTCTTTTATGGGACTGTGAAAACTATTTGGGTACATGACTTTATTTTTGAGTAGTCAAAATTTTTAGAGCACTATATTTTATTTATTTATTTTTTTTATTTATTTTTTTGCTGTACGCGGGCCTCACTGCTGTGGCCTCTCCCGTTGCTGCGGAGCACAGTCTCCGGACGCGCAGACTCAGCGGCCATGGCTCACGGGCCCAGCCGCTCCGCGGCATGTGGGATCTTCCCGGACCGGGGCACGAACCCGCGTCCCCTGCATTGGCAGGCGGACTCTCAACCACTGCGCCACCAGGGAAGCACCCAGAGCACTATATTTTAGTTAAGAAAAATTTAAACAGCTCTATTGAGATAAAATCTACATAAAGTAAACTGTGTTGTTTTAAGTGTACAAGGTGATAAGCTTTGACATATGTATACCTGTGAAACGATCACCACAAGCAAGATAAGTAACATATGAAAGACCACCCAAAGTTTCCTATTGGCCTTTTGTAGTCCCTCCTTCACACACCGTTTCTCACATTCCACTCTAACCCAGACCCAGGCAACAGCTATCTTCTTTCTGTCACTATACAGTAGGATGTATTTTATAGAAATCCATATAAGCTTTATATATTTATATTCACAAATAAAAATATATTTATGGATTTATATAAATAGTATGTGTTTTTTTCCTGGTTTCTTTCACTCAGCCTAAGTATTTTGAGATTCATCCATATTGTGGTGTGTATTCCTTTAGTGTGTGTAGTGTTTCACTGTATGAATATACCATGATTGTTTATATATTCACCTGTTTATAGACATTGGTGTTGTCTCCAGGATTCTTTCTTATATGGATATATCAATTTAATGAAAGTGATTATATTTCTACATAAACTCCAGTTCCTGCCACAAAAATTAGCAAATGCATATACCCTGAGAATCTAAAAATCAAAAGATAAGAATAAATAAAACTTAGCCTCCGAAAAAGTTGTTATTACTTTGTGTTTTTATGACTTTCTGTTTTTAGGCAAATTGAATTTTTGTACACCCAGCCCTACAGTCCATTCTAAATGAAAACTGAAAAATACACATGCCATCACCCACTTGCCTTAAGGACACAATGAACTAAATTAAAAAAAATATCCTGATGGTGGTTTATATCAGTTTTATTCCTATATCTAGCATTATATACACACAGAGTACTATACTCAATAGAAAATTCATTGTATTCTTTTAATCCAGTGGCAAGAAAAGAGTGGACAAAAACATAAGAATGTCATGAAAATACAAAGAAAGTAACAATGAAAAATGTGTTTAATCAAATTTGTAGGCTTTGTAAATTTTTGTGGGTCTAAAGATTGAGAAATCATTTCAATACTAATATTGAATTTCAGTGTAACTGCAATATACTGGATCTCAATGTCGAGACTGCTCTTGATTTTTCTGAAGTTTTTATTTAGTTTTCCAACTCCTGTTGCTGTAATAGTTATCTGGAGATTATTCTATAAAGAATTGTATATCTGAGGGAAGTCATATTTGTTTTAAATAAGCATTTTCTTCTGTATGGTTTTCAGAGTGATTTTCATCTGCTCCTGGAGGCGAATGAAAAACAGTCATCCCTCCAACAGGAAGCCTGGAGAAGCGTCCAGCTCAGCTCTGTGGTCATGCACAGCTTCCTGTTACATTCCAGGAATTGCTCTTGGGTGTAAACAATCATCTTCCAGGGACAGGCCTTGGGTATCACTCTAAACTTGTAGAGTATAATCTGGCTATAGCTGTTAAATTCATTCTGATATAGCAGAAAGTCCATTTGTTGACTATGTCAAACTCTTGTCAAGCTCGTTCTAGTAAGCATAACTTTTAGGAAAGCAGAATGCATTACTGATTGGAGTTTATGCATCTTTTCCCCCAAATAAAGCACTCTTTGATTGATTGTTTCACCATTTTGAAAAGCATGTTTGAAAGAGGAATTTCCACAATGGTTTTACACTTTCTAGCATTTGCCAACAATAAACATAATAAACAAGGGCCTGCCTATAAAAATGTCCACAGCATCATCAGAATATGAGAATATTTAATTTGAGAAAAGACTCAAAAATGAAACACAACTTACTGAATAATATATATTGTGTTAGTCAGGACTTAGGACTTTACTGCATAAAGACCTCAAAATCTATACTAAATGACTAGATAGAAATGCAGACGACACAAACAGTTAATCCCAAAGTTGATTAAGAGTGTAAACTGTGTTGTCCACTATGGGAGCTACCAGACTTGTGTGGCTATGTCAAGGTGAATATAAATTAATTAAAATAAAATAAAATTAATATTTCAATTCCTCAGTCTCACCAACCACATTTTAAATGTTTAATAACCACATACGGCTAGTGGCTATAATAGTATACAGCATACAGGTAGAACATTTCCATCATCACAGAAAGTTCTATTGGACAGGGATGGTGTACAAAATATTATACATAAAGAGAAATTAAAGGAACTCATTATTTTATCTCTTAGGAAAAAAGGAATGAGTGACTTTTACACCATATGAAGAATTTTTATGCTGTTTCTATACATTTAAAAAATTTAAGTGAGTCAGCTGACTTTCTTTTTTTTTTTTTTTTTGCGGTACGCGAGCCTCTCACTGTTGTGGCCTCTCCCATTGCAGAGCACAGGCTCCGGACGCGCAGGCCCAGCGGCCATGGCTCACGGGCCCAGCCGCTCCGCGGCATGTGGGATCTTCCCAGACCGGGGCACGAACCCATGTCCCCTGCATCGGCAGGTGGACTCTCAACCACTGTGCCACCAGTGAAGCCCTCAGCTGACTTTTTTAAACTAAACTGATTAGAAGTTTTAACTATCATTACCTAACATAGAGAGGCAAAACTAGATTTTATGGGATTTTAACCATATTTAATTTGGGACATATTTTAAAGAAAGGAAAGAAAATAGGTACTCAAGAGAACAGTTTTACAGAATGAGAAAAGAAATCAAAACAAATTATAATTTTTTAAAAACTGACAAATATCACAAACATCAACAATTCAAAAATAGCATTTTTAGTGATTGTCTAGCACATCTTTATACTCGCTAGATTTTTTCTCTTCATATGCCATTGTTCCTATATCATTTTGTAGAGAGAGAATAGAAAGACAGTTCTAGTATGGTCAATTTTTTAAATTTGTTTTTTATCATTGAGGTTAGGATGCACAAAAACATGTGACTTCACACATACACCTTTTTTTTTAGTACTTGCAGGTTTATGCCCTACAAACAGATATTCTGATAACTTCTCCATTGTGCGATTCCCAATGAAAAGGAAAACTATAGATGATGAATTAATAATTTTATATGCCACACTATCAAGTATTCCTGATAAAGGAGAATCTCCATTTTGATTAGATGTTAGTGTGAACCAATTCCCTGCTTATAATTTTACATGTCTGAAAATTGGAAGCATTTACCATAGATTAGCTTTTGGCTCCATACACTTCAACCTTTTTCCTCAGTTCCCACATAGGTCCAGTGGCAAGTGCCATGGCATAAGCTCATATCATTTTACAGCATCTGGTCCTAAATCTTCATTTCACAGCACCTGGTTGGTCATCTGGGCAGCATGCAGGAAGGGTCCTGGGAACAGGTCCTATCACTGGGTAACTAGCAACAACTGAACTACTTTAGACATGACAATGAACCACGAAGGAAGTATGTTCCCTATATTCAAACTAAATGTATCCAACTCTCAACTTTCCTTTCAGCTGAATCCCTAAAATGCCCCTGGCCATTCTACCGCCATCTATCACCAAAGGGAAGCAAGACAGAGAGTACATATGAATACAAAGTAATAGCAGTTTAACTAAGTACAATTAAAATATCTTACTTTTTCAAATTTTACAAAAATATGACACAATGATAGGGTCTCTTCCAGGGCTTTGGAAGGGATCTGTGCAAGTGAGAAACTATGAAGCTAAGCTTGAGTAGTTTCATGGTAAATCCCACTGCAGCAAAGGATACATTCTTCACTGACAGACTGAGAAATAAAAATTGAAATATAAGGATTCTAGTTAAATATAAGATAGATTTCCTGACATGGTTGCTCAACGTCAACGTTATGACTTAATAGATATGGACTCACGAGTTCAATATTCAAGAAGCTGTTTATTTCTTTTTAGCTTCTTTGCCTTTGTTTAAAATATATTGCCATGAGATAAGTGGTAGCTTCTAAAATTTTCATGATCTAATATCCACATTTCCGTAACATAAGGTAACTGAGAGAGGGTCAGTTACCTTATGATATAGTGATATATGTGTGATATATAAAGTGATATATAAAGTGATATATGTGTGATATATAAAGTGATATATGTCTACATTAAATAATTCTTTATAATATCAGAGAAACATTGCCATTAATGAGCAAAGTACATTTTAAAGAAGTAATTTTAAAAGAAACTGAAGGTAGCACGAGCAGTCCATTATACTTATCCTCAGTTATTATTGATGCTTTACTGAATTCTTGTTCTATCCTTTGCTAAGAACAGGACAGTTTTTTTTCTATTCTTTTTCTGTCAGGTTACCTAGAGAACTCTGGCTACAAAAGCAGTTGGTTTTTTCCTTTCTCAAAAGAAATAGACAATGTTTTCTCATTTCCTTTTTCTTTCCCAGTCCTGCATAATACAAACAAAAACAACTCCTCATGGATAATGGTTGGTAGATGTCAAAAACATAATCTCATTGGCAGTCCACTCTCTCCAGCCTTCCTACATTGTCCAGAAGAGAAAGACCATAGAATCTCAACGATTGTTCTCCTCCAATCAAATTTTCTCTCCTGCAATTGCTGTTCTATATTTACATTACATAGAATATTCTCACTCTAAATGTCTTCATTCTTCCACCCTAAAATCACCAAATTAATAATTTAGCCCCATTCATTTGTTTCTACGGCAACCATCACACTGTGAAACAGACACATCTGTTCCCTGATAAACTCACCTTGTGAACCAGCATACAGTTTAAAATTTTAAGTTTGTGTTAGAATAGAACTTCAAACAGATGCATTTGATCAGAGCACATCACATTAAGTTTCCTGAAAAGTGAAGTGAAGTGGTTTCTCCGTAACTGGAAAAGATTACAAGCTAAGACTGAACTTTTACAAAGTGTGATTTGTAAAGATGGTTTTAAAATCAACACATATTTCCTTAGTAACCAAAAGCATTGCACATGGAGTCTGCAAAAGAAACTAGACCCTTCTCCTATAGAAGACTGAAGTCTAGTTTAAAAAAATTAAAAGTCCTTTAAGTAATAATAGCATTAAATGCACAATAACTACAAAAGTAAGAAAAATTCACACAAAATATATGATTGTTATATGACTGTTATACACAGATTTAGAAGAAAGATCCAAAGGAAAGAGTGTGAGTTACAGTTTTGGGGGCGGATGATATGACATGAACAAAAGCAAAGAGATAGAAAAGCATGAGACATTTGGAAAGAGAAGGGTGACCCACTTTATTTCTGGCCTAATGGTAGCATGGGAATATATCAGAAGAAAAACTTAAATGGCGAGGACCAGAATATAGATAGATGTGGGGCTTGAATTCAAGTTAAGTATTTTATTCTATGGATAATGCAAATACACTGGGGAAAAAATCCTTACGGACTAATGAAGCAATGAGTATTATATTTAGGAGAAAACCTCTGGCAGTTCTATCAACATCATATCAAATATAGAGGGAAGATCAGAAGCAAAGATATTTGTTCTATTATTAGAATCCCATATGTTGCAGCATTCTTTAGTTCTGGGAAAGATTTATTTGGTCATAAGAAAATATTTTTGCTTATTAAATCATATGAGGGCACTTCCCTGGCAGTCCAATGGTTAAAACTTCATCTTCCAGGGCTACCCTGGTGGCGCAGTGGTTGAGAGTCTGCCTGCCGATGCAGGGGACGCGGGTTCGTGCCCCTGTCCGGGAAGACCCCACATGCCGCAGAGTGGCTGGGCCCGTGAGCCATGGCCTCTGAGCCTGCGCGTCCGGAGCCTGTGCTCCGCAGCGGGAGAGGTCACAACAATGAGAGGCCCGCGTACTGCAAAGAATTAAAAACAAACAAACAAACAAACAAAACCCTTCATTTTCCAATGCAGGGGGTGCAGGTTTGACCCTTGATCAGGGAGCCAAGATCCCACATGCCTTGCGGCCAAAAAACACAGAACAGAAGCAATATTGTAACAAATTCAATAAAGACTTTAAAAAATGGTCCACATCAGAAAAATATTTTTTAAAAATCATATGAAATGGCATTTTATTTAAGAATTTTATGTCTATGTACATTGATGAGATTGATCTATGGTTTTCTCTATAGAGGAATTCTAATCATTTTATTTATTTATTTTTTACTTATTTTTTCTGAATTTTTGAATTTTATTTTATTTATTTTTTATACAACAGGTTCTTATTTGTTATCTATTTTACACATATTATGTATATATGTAATCATTTTATTAATGATACAATTTATTGAGTGTTTCTTATGTGTCTAGAACTATGCCAATTGTTTTCCATCTACTTGTATGTCATTCCATACTTACAGCAACCCCTCCTTATTTTACAACAGATGAAATTTAAGCCTATAGGTGGCCACTGGCCCAAAGCTACACAATTAATAAGTGGCAGAGCAAGAAGTTGAACTGAGGCTGCCTTATTCAGAAGCGGGTGCTCTGACCACTACACTATGCTGTCTTATAGGGTAAGATTTATTATAGAATAAATCAAGGAATTCATGATATTTCTATTTATTCTAAAACTAATTCCATGTAATGAAAAGTATCCATTTCTTTAAATGGTGCAAAAATACCCGAGAGGACCCGCTACGTCTAGCTGTGTTTGCATGGTTCACAGTATCTGGATATGAACCTTCTTCACATTAATTAATTCAAATGTAACAAAACACTTACTGCTCTAGACAGCAAATGCTAGAGATAAAGAAATGATATGGCCACATTCCTCCTTTTAAGAGCTCACATTTTGATAGAGAAAATACACTTGTAAATAAGTACATAATTTACAAGAATCTCAACAAACTCAAAGGAGGATAAACTCAGAGACCCACACCTGGACACATCATAGTCAAATTGTCAAAAGACAAAGACTTTGAAACGAGATCTGTTCACAATTCACATTCTACCAACTGTTTAAATAAAAATTAATGACCATCTTTCACAAACTCATCTTTACTCTTGCTTCCTAAGATCACTTTCCAAATAAACTATCTGTATACAGTAGATTGAGTTCTGCTCTCGGAGGATCTCAAAGTAAGACAAGAGTTACCACCAGGAATTTCCATAGCAGCATTGTCTGTAATGGCACTATATATGTATATGTATATGTGTGTGTATATATACATATATATATATATGCAGAAAAGTCCATTGACACATAAATGGAAAAATAAATTGTGGTATATACAGAATGGGATTAAATACTGGAGTTAAAATGATATAAGAAGTAAATCACAAAAGAATACATACAGTATAATTCCATTTATATAGAGCTCAAAAACAGACAAAACTCAACAATATGTTGTTTTTGTTTAAGGAATATGTTCACATGTGGTAAGGCTATAAATAAAATCAAAGAAATGATAAATACAACATTCATAGATACCCCCTAGTGATATAGAAAGAGAGCTTCCAAGTTACTGGTAATGTATTCCTTAAGCTGGATCGTGAGTACATTGGTGTTGGTTTTACTATTTTTAAGTCATACTTTTATCTTTATACCACACATATATCACATTTAAAATTTTATATGAATGAATGATACATTTATTGGACATTTTAACAAATATAGTCAGTTTTTAAATTAAAAAATATTAGCTTGAAGCATGAAAAGTGGGTTTTTTTAATATAAGCTTTGTTAACTGATAGACTTATTTAACTTTAAAAAAAACCAACAAAGTTGCTCTTTTACCAACAGCTTTTTCAGATTCTACTGGGGAAAATCCTAGGAGGAGAAAAAGTGTTTCTTCCGTAGGCAGAGGAAACATCTGCCAAGACTGAATTTCAGGAGGGAATAAATTTTGTAATTTACCAGTGAGATGGCTGCCAAACTTTAGTGACTGAAGCTCTAAACCAAGAGGCAGCAGATTTAAGGTGCTTTTTTTCTTCTGCTTCACGTTCCAGTTTGCTTACTGGATACAAGCCAAGACCTTTAGATGACTCAATTTTTCACTCCATAAGATGAAGACAATACTTGCCATCTCCCAAATAGAGGTTATGAGGATTAATCTGTCCATAAAGCATTTGAAGGTCTTCGCAATAAAGATTAAAACCACATATAAAATTGTTGTATTTTATAGGGGTGAGTTTGCAAGACCAGTTACCTTGAAATTATTTATTTTCTAAGAATTAGGCCTGTAGTTTAAGATTCTATGACACCAAATATGTGGTTTGATCTAAGTTATAGATTCAGGGTCTTGAATAACTAGGCTTCTCATTGACATGGTTATTTACGAAAGACAACAGCAATTTTCCACTTACTATTTTTGCACACATTTACTCTTCCTGGAATATGGCTGAAATTATAAATATGGAAGCTGGCCTGGTTACTACTTACTCCTAGAAACCATCCTACAAGTGGCACTGGATGGGTAGAGTTGCTGGTTTAAAATTTGGAAATCTAAATGTAAAATAAAAGGTAGATATAAATATTACCTCAAAAAATGCCCATGACCAAGCCAAGGATTTTTTTTTCTTCATTAAAAATCATGTCATTAACATTATAGTTTACTGTTAAATATTGCTTACACTGTATTTACGTATTATATCAGCATGAGGAAGTAAATACCTTTTAGGAACTCATGTCTGTCTCTTCTCTAAATTTGTTAACAATATCAATTCATCATATTGTAAAGGTATTTTTACTTTAAAGATTTAAGACATTGAAAAATAGCTCTGGGTTTCAAGTCACTGCAGCATCAGGGTCAGGAGGCATTAGCCTAGCTTTTAGAGAGATCGAAGTATTTTCCACTCTGTTTGCAATTTAACAACGTCTCTGGATGCATTTAACGAGCTCACTTTTCTTTCCATATGACATCCCCTACTCATTTTTTTCATTTATTCATTCATTCAAAAGATATTTAGTAACTGCCTACCTACTATGTGCAGAAGCTTTGCTAGGTGAAGAGATGCCAATAAAACATCATCCCTGCCCTCAAAAAAATTTATAGTCTACTAGGCAAGATAGAAGAAATACATGATTATGATGCAGTATGTTTTTTTAAATCAACTCTTCAGAATAAAAACAAAAGTATTTCTGTGGCATCCATGTGTGAATGATCATGTCAAACCCCTACCTAAAACCTCTCCATGGCTTTCATGGGTTTGAACTTGAACTTGGTACCCAAGATGGTCATGAACATCCTTTGCTCACCATCACCAGGGCAACCCTCTCCTGTAGCCGCACTGATTTCTCACAGCCCCACCTGTACCACACTTCTCTCTCTTCCTTTGCCTACGCTGTGCCCTCTCCTTGGCGTGCCTTCTTGTACATCCTTTTTTGTTGCTAGATAATTCTTTGTCTTCAGGTCTGAACGTAGGAGTCTCTTCTGGAAAGCCGTCTCTGATTCCTTCAGTTTTATTTAGATACCTCTCCTCTTTGCTCTCACGGATTTGTGTGCATATCTTACAGCATTTATCTTTTCCCTTTAAGTGATTTCCCCTGGTAGTCTTATTCAGTCCTTGAAAGCACCACTATCTTACTCATCTTTGACTCTATTACCTATCACAGTGCTTTTTCTCATAGTATCTACTCAATAAACCCTGCTGACTTAGTGCCTCACAAAATGAATAAATAATTACATCTGTATATAAACATACATCTGATAGAAGAAAACACAGGAAATATAAGGGCCCATAGGAAAAACACATAAGTCAAAATACGTATAAAGTTAGGGGATAGGCAAGAGATTGAACGCTCCCCTGCAAAGATGATATTGCCTATGTCAAGCTTGGAAGGATGGCTAGGTATAAGCCAGGCACAGTGATGGAAATAGGAATGCTTTGATATGAACTAGTGTCTTCATGTCGAGGGAACATCATATAATACGGCACAGAAATGAAAGTGAGGGAACTGAGCTTTTACTGCTGCTTTACAAACAAGACAGAACTGACCGCCTCACCACAGCCAAAAGTGGAGTACGAGGTAGTTATATTTTCCCTTTGTCCCACCTACTCTTAGATCATAACTGTCTGCCTGACCAGGTTAGATGTTCTCCAACTCCCCTCATTCTTTCTCTCCTACCTTCCTTGCCTCTCCTTCCCTGCCTCTTCTCTTTGGCTTCTTTTTCTTATATTTCCCATCTTTTTTTCTTATATTCCTCCTTTCTGTTAAAACAATGGCTGATTACAGGCTTTTTTCCCCTCATAATTCAGAACCTTTTGGGACCTTAGAGATCATTCTGACCAACTCCATTTTACAGATGAGGACATGGGGATCAAAACAGGACTCTTCCAGCTTCTTACAGCAATCATTCTTAGTATCACAGCAAAAAAAGCAGGACTCGGTCTCCTAACTTCTAATGAAATAGCTTCAGACTCTGTACTATCACGCTGCTACAACCGTACTGAGTTTTAACAATTTATTTAAGATCAGAAGAATAGTTTTGAAACTGTGGTTCCTCACAGCAGTTTCTCTCCACAAGGGCTGTGATGATGACTTTCTGGAGATTGCAATCCTGTGAATGTGGGAAACAATATTATTTTGACGATGTAGAGACTGCAATCCTGTGAATGTGGGAAACAATATTATTTTGACGATGTAAATGTAGAGCATGAATAGTTTCTTCTTGTGACAATATGTATTTTTACATCAGAGCATCATGTATGCAGCAGACTGGGAGATTACTGTATTAATGGCTGGCATAGGCATTCGTCTTAGGAATTCTGCACTGATGGCCTGACCCTCTTCCTGTGAAATGAGGAGTAAGAAGGAGTAACAGGTGGAGCTAGGAAGACATTTCAGAAACTGCACCATTCTCAGTGACATCTCAGCTCTTCAGGAAAATTATTAAACTCTTGAAAAGGTTTGCTGTGGAGTGATATTTGGTGGGAACTGATGAATGGCAAGACTGTTTGCTTGAGTTGCATGAAATCAGAAGTGAGAAGGTACTCACTGTGGCAGCCACTGCTAATAGCTGTCCAACAGCCGTACCCTTGCTTTTCTTAATTAACAAATGTAGCTGGAGGACAGCTGGGGATTTGGGTTTCCTTATAAAGGTGACTCTTTGTCTGCTCTTTTTCCTTTTTCCTACTGGAAGTGTGGTCAGGAGAATGAACGTGAAGCAGCCATCTTGCATCCAGGAGAATAAGAGCCTTGGCCCTACACTGAGGGTGGAGGAACAGAAAGAAAAAAAGAGCCCAGGGCAATGATGACATGGTAAAGCCAGACTGAGAAAAATAATCCCCTATTTGTCTGAGCCATTGCTGTTGCATTCCTGTTACATGCTGCTAAAAGAAAATCCTAACTGATAAATATGCAAAGATAGAGAAGGGGGAGAGAAGACCATGAGGACATATGCTGGAGAGGAGTTTGTGGAAATCATGGGGAGGGCTTTGAATTCTCACAGAGCGTGAACTGGGGAGTCTGAACAAATTGTACCCCAAACCTAAGGAAAATGGAGGTTCCAGTGTACATTTTTGCAGCATGGTCTAGCAAGGACTGCAGTTTTGTTTGTTTGTTTGTTTGTTTGTGGTACGTGGACCTCTCACTGTTGTGGCCTCTCCCGTTGTGGAGCACAGGCTCCGGACATGCAGGCTCAGCGGCCATGGCTCAAGGGCCCAGCCGCTCCGCGGCATGTGGGATCTTCCCGGACCGGGGCACGAACCCACGTCCCCTGCATCGGCAGGCGGACTCTCAACCGCTGTGCCACCAGGGAAGCCCAGGACTTCAATTTTAACCTAATCTATCTTTATCCTAAGACTTGGGAATATCTGGGCAAACCTATAGGTCCTAGGAGGTAGGAATGACAGGAATCTATTTCCATGAGAGTCCAAGGATCTTTCTGAAGAAGAATTCATTCTTAGGAGAGAAAATGTAGGTGTATATGAGACTGTTTCAAGGATAAAAGATTGTCATCAGAGGGAAACATTCTGCACAGTAATTTTATATTAGATTCCTCTCTGGCCAAATGCCCAAGGACTCCCACCTGAGTCCCAGGACAAGGAGGCTGCAAAGGAAAGAGTAAAGCTAAAATCAGCTTTGTCTAAATACTCTCCTAAGACAGGAGTTATGGTGCTGAAGATAATCACTGCAGTGGTGGTAAAAAAGACTGGTATAAGTGACAGGCACCGCAATGACAATTTCACTGCTCTCAAGTGAAGGCATTAGAAATCCTGGTGCAGAGTTCTGAATGTTCCCTACACTTAACATAACCACAGACACTGTCTCTAAAGGTGTCCCCTCCCAAGATTCCCATCAGCAGGTTATTCAAACACTAGGTTCTGCTATAAAGGAATGCTGCAGATAGAATTCAGGTTAGTCATCAGCTGACTTTAAGATAGGGTGAGCCCAAGGTAATCACCTCTGAGATCTTAAAAGCCAAAGAAAAAGGGAGAAGAGAGCAGGAGAGATGAAACAAGACAGGGAGGTCAGAGAGAATCAGAGCATAAGAAGGACCTGACCTGCCTTTGCTGGCTTTAACAATGAGGGGGACACTAAGTCTGGGAATTCATGTTGTCTTTAGAAGCTGAGAATGGCCGCCCCCCCCCGCCAGCCAGCAAGGAAAAGAATTTCAGCCCTCTGGCCACCTAGAACTGAATATTCCGAACAACTGGAATCAGTTTGGAAGCAAATTCTTTCCCAGAGCCTCCAGTAAGGAATGTAGCTTCCCAATGCCTTGATTTTAGCCTGGCGAGTTGCATATTGGACTTCTGATCTATCAAGCTGTGAGTTAATAAGTTTTGTTTTAAACTGCTAAGTCTGTGGTAACTTCTTATGGCAACAACAGAATACTAATACACTATTCTACTGTATTGCAATGAATTCTCTATATCTGTCTCCTCTAGTAAATTCCCATCCCTTAAGGCAAGAAGGATATCTTTGTCATGTTGTTATTTTCTTATTTGTCTATTTCTTCTACTCCTCCTAGCTAAAGTCTCTCTTCTGTGTTTTTCTCTATTTTGCTATAGAAGTTCTAGGACCTTTCCTTTAAAATATTTGTGATTTGTTTTCAAATACCTTTGCAAGATTGATGGTTCAAATATATTTACAAGAATGATGGTGTTTGATTATTGCTAAGGTCTTTTTGCACAAGAGACATGTATTAGTCTATTCAAGCTGCCATAACAAAATACCACAGACAGGGTAGTTTAAACAACAGACATTTATTTTCTCACAATTCTAAAGACTAGAAGTCCAAGATCAAGGTAGAGCAAGGTTGGTTTCTGGTGAGGCCTCTCTTCCTGGCTTACAGTCAACCGCCTTCTCACTGTGTCCTCACATGTCCTTTTCTCTGTCCATCAGCTCAAATAAAGAGAGAGATCTTCAGTGTCTCCTCCTCTACTTATAGAGACACCAGCCCTAACAGATAGGAGCCTACTTTTATGATCTCTTTTAACCTTAATTATCTCCATAAAGGCCCTAAATCCAAATGCAGTTATATTTGAGGTTAGGGCTGCAACACGAATTTTGAGGTGACACGATTCAGTCCATAACAGGACAATAGGGTCTAGCCTTATTTTCATCTCAAATAATGAGTTCTGGGGCTTCCCCGGTGGCGCAGTGGTTGAGAGTCCGCCTGCCGATGCAGGGGACACGGGTTTGTGCCCCAGTCCGGGAAGATCCCACATGCCGCGGAGCGGCTGGGACCGTGAGCCATGGCCGCTGAGCCTGCGCGTCCGGAGCCTGTGCTCCGCAACGGGAGAGGCCACAACAGTGAGAGGCCCGC
>RJWK010026957.1:0-26729 GCA_004363435.1 Platanista minor | reverse complement strand
AAAAAAAAAAAAAAAAAAAAAAAAAAAAAAAAAAAAAAAAAAAAAAAAAAAAAAAAAAAAAAAAAAAAAAAAAAAAAAAAAAAAAAAAAAAAAAAAAAAAAAAAAAAAAAAAAAAAAAAAAAAAAATCAAAAGAATACAAGTTTGTTACTCTAAGTACATAGAAGCAACTTAAACTGTTAACAAAGTATTACCAACATGAGGAGCTCCTAGCTTTGTTTCTTTGAACACGTAAAGTACATTTATTATGGAAGCATTTATTTGCATAAACTGTTTAAATATACTGTTTAAGGAAGAAAAAAAGCTATACTTTCTTAAGAATGTTGAAAAAACTTTTAAAATTATGTAGCAGTTGAATGATGTACCAACTTATTTAGGAAATCTCTTCTTCTGAAGGAAGAGGGAGGGGATTGCAGCTCAACCACCGTCAGCCTCTGCTCCCACATGTGCTACATGTCGACACCCCAAGTCCACTCAGTTGCCTGTACAGCAATCCAGTGGTTTCCGTAATGTTCTGCATATAAAGTAAACGACAGAAGCACAGCGTTCCCCTTGAACTCTCCCCTTTGTCCATGTTCTTCTGTAACAATGAGTTGGGATCTAGAAGTCTTGCATCTGATAACAGAGTATCCTCTTAAAAGACTCTACATCTGACATTTAGGTTGGATTACAACCTATATCAATTTCGCTCTTGTAAGAAGAAAACTCTCACTCAGAATAAGATTTGCCAGAAGGTGACAGCTGTTTTTTGTTGGATGTGGATTTAAGTAAACAGTTAAGACAGCGGAGCTTTTACTAAGATGATTTAATAAAGCTCATTAATGTGGCTGATTTACATAGCTGACCCGAATAGAATATGACATTCATCCCTCTGCTGCAGTAAAATGTCATCAAAATATATTAATGTAGTAAATGCACTGCCATTGTTAAATTTTAATTCAAAATGTCATCAACCTTTATGATGAAGGACAACACAAAGGGAGAAATATTGGAAATGTTGGAAATAGTTCACATGTATTTTCCTTTGCTTTTAACCCGTATAAATTGCTCGGTCTACCTCGTCAGGAAAGTATTAATAGCATTTCCATTGGTATGGAAAAAAAAACTGAGTTATTTTCGAGATTACAGATCAAAGCTATTAGATCACTCAATATAAAAGCCAGTGAGTAAGTAGCTAGAGAAGAGCTTTAGCTCTCAGTAAGCATCCCCTTGTCTCGTTCAGCTGTATCCACAGTCATGAGTCAGCAAGAAAGCATCTGACCCAGCAAAACTCACCCGTATGTCTGAATCGTGATCCATAACAATTCTGAGCCTTGGAGCACAAGCCACTTGGATATTTTCTATTTTCTAGTTGAATGCTCAATGCTCTCACTCTTCACCGCACAGTGAATGAGGGTATCATATAGTCCATCTGACAAGTATGCGATTTTTCACATTTTAAGATCTCTTAGTCCCCCTTCGGCTTCAGGGGAGAGGAAGGAGAGAGGGACTCTATTTTACATTTGATCCCAGCAGTTCCTGACAGTTCCTGACATAGCCTTGGCTATGAAACTTGTAAAATTTGAGAGTTACGCTGTGAATAGGAATAATAAAAACAACTGGCAACATCTATTATTTACTCAAATAGTGACGGGAAGTATTTAAAGTATTTTCACCAATTCCTCTAATCCTCTCAACAATCCCATGTGGATCACTACTCCCTGTTGCAGAGATGAGGAATCGAATCAGAGGCACAGGGGACGCCAGGCAAAGTCACATGCCAATCAGTGGGAGAGATGGGACGTGGACTTGAGGACTGGCTGGAGCCTGCGCTCACCACTGTACCCTGGTGCCTTTTCCACAGTAGCGATATTAGCAAGTGTAAGATGATACCGAAGGTAATGAAGTGGGAGAGCGAGGGGTTTGGAGTCAGCCACGTGGGTTCAGGTGAAAGCTGCTCACCGAATAGAGAGCGTGAGCTAATGCGAGCTATATGACTTCTCTAAGCCGCAATTTCCCCATATGCAAGATGGATTTAAGAAAACAGGGCCAGGTAACAGGCTGATCTTCCCTGAATTCCCTTGGTCACCGGTCCGTGGTTCCTTTCCCTCTACTTTGCCGACTCCCTAGGCCCCCAGATCCCTCCTTTGCTTTCTTGTATGCAGGCTGTTGCGAAGCTCAACTCATTATACAGTGAAATCCTGTGAGGTGCTTGGGAGAACCTGTAAATGGTCAAGGTTGTGCTGTGCACATTATTATGGATGCTAAAACCTAGCTAGCCAATGAGGGTGAGATCAGGGAAGAGTCTTAAATCATGTTGAGAAGCAATGTTTGTAGAACTTGTTCTTCTGTAGACTAATATTTCCCAAAGTGCATTATTGTCATTAATAGGAGTTACCGGGCTTCCCTGGTGGCGCAGTGGTTGAGAGTCCGCCTGCCGATGCAGGGGACACGGGTTCGTGCCCCGGTCCGGGAGGACCCCACATGCCGCGGAGCGGCTGGGCCCGTGAGCCATGGCCGCTGAGCCTCTGCGTCCGGAGCCTGTGGTCCGCAGCGGGAGAGGCCACGACAGTGAGAGGCTCGCGTACTGCAAAAAAAAAAAAAAAAAAGGAGTTACCAAAAATAAATAAGTAAACTTGGGGATAAACAAAATTAAGCAGATTTATTTCTTGCAGGACTTCTCAAAGCCTTTAATATGCTAACACACTATGAGAATCTCCAAGTGGACAATGTAGTGTGCAGTGTTTCCCAAACAAATCTAAAAAGGAATCCATTTTTATTTCCCCAGATCATCTTGCAAGACCAGTATTGAGCAAGAAAAAACTGGGGAACGTTTTGGGCTTTGGCGGCACCAACGAATAGATGTAGAACTCAATGATGAGGATTGTTTCTGTGACTTAGGGAGTGGAGCAATGAGACTAACCCTATACCGCTGATTCCTTTGTAGAGCTGGAACTCAAGCCTTTTGAGGAAGCTGCAGCCTGGCCCAGATTGTACAACAGAACTAGATTGTTCCTAGGACTGTAGAAGTAAAAGCTGATTCATGGATTTATTTAATCAATCTCCTGGGATTTAGAAACCCTAGTTATTACTCCTTAGGCTATTAGGAGCAGTGTAGAGAAGTCTCAGTTGTAGATGTATATGGGTCAGGGGCTTAAGAAAGATTTGAAAAACTAATGACAAGACTTACAGAAGACTAGAAAAGAGTCAGGGGAGAAACACAAAGATTATCTAAAAGTGGTAAATCTGTGACCAGCCCCTATTAGTGTCTACCATCCCAGTCTTGATCTGAAGATGTTAACTGGGCAGACACGTACGGTTGAGCAGGTTGTGTACCGCATAGCTCCAGGGGAGCTGGTATTTTATGAATGGTGACTGCAGAATGTTGACTACAACCTGAATAATGCCCTGGAGATCTGCCACGCATAACCTCCTTGGTCATACACAGTGGCCCTGGACGTTAACCTCAGGGACTCAGTAAACTAACTGAAAATGTGTTCTTACAAAATATTCATTTGGTCTGTCAAGCTGTAGCTGGTTTGTCCTTTAAGCAGAGTTCTTAAAGTTGGGGGCAGTAAAATCAAACAGCTTCCCAAGCAGCTAGAAACACACAAGAAATGAATTCAAAATACCATAAAGATATGATTTGAGTAATTTAATTATGAATTAAAAAATTAAACCTCGGTATTTCCTTTAGAACATTTCAGGAAGTGCTCTATATTTTCATGTTTTCAAGACCATCCCTTTCCTTATTATTTTCCTCTTCATGAGCAAGAGAACCCACCAAAATTTCACTTGCAAACTCCCTGCTGAAACATGGCAACTGAGTACGAATCTTTGCTCAAGTTTCAGGATTAGACCGTGTCTGAGTGTTTGTGCCACTGAAGGGCCTACATTTTACCCAGAATCTGGGTTCACCACCCACCTCAGCCACTAGGTTCTTTAGAGACCCAGGATGAAGCCTTCAACCTTCAGCATCTCAGTTTCTCTACTTGTAAAATGAAGGCGAAGGTAAAATGAAAGTGGCCTCCCAGACTGAGTACAAGTGAAAAATGATTGTAAAGTGCTTTTCAAAAGAGAGTGTACAATGGGTGCTTAATAATAATCTTTCCAATATTGAAGACATAAAGATAAACTAGGCAGCCCTTTTTTCTCCTCTGAGAACGACAGAATCCGTATTTGGGTGTCAGAATAATTAGGGCAGTAAGTACTTATTAGTTGATTCACTGTGAAAAGTATGCTGTAATTGCCCATTTGGTGAAACTTACATTTTTTCTTGAAGTTTGGGAATCTTTTGTTTCTCTATTTTCAATGTTAAAAGGTCCTCTACAAGGAAAATGTTGATTTCTAACCAAAAGGCAGTTTCCTCATTATATTTAAATGTGAAATCTCGAGAACAGAGAGTTTTTAAAAGTATGGTCCAAATTATTAGCTCAGCAATGTTATGTAACTCAGAGTATATATAAAGCAAAGTTATAAATGCTTAATTATGTTAAAAAGTGTTTACGCTTTAAGAGTAAAATAGATTTAAAATATCATCTGTGCTTCTTAGGGATCCAGCAAACTGAGAACTTTTGAAATTACTTCTGGAACGCGACAGTTAATACATGATGAGAACTCATGAAGGAAGTGTTTGTAGCAGAGCTTGTGGTTTTGAAAGTTAAGCACCTGCTTTTGCCAAGGTGTTGCACGTATGTGGATAGTTTTCTACTCATTGATAGCAAATTTTTCCTGTAGATATATACAAATATTTATTACTGTAAATAAACATAGCTTGAATGATCCTACACGACCGCGAATTTTTAAATGTTATTTATTTTGAGACCACAGTGAGTATTTAAACTCTAAGTGGAGGAGTCTCAGACCAGTTTCTGGTACAGGAAAGATTTCTGGCTGCTGTAATTCAGCCAGTTGGGTGTATGGAGTCTTTGTGTATGAAGGAGACCATGGGGAGGCGCCTGGGGAAGAGATGCAGGGAGTGGGGGCCAAGTATGCACCCAGTGCATGACACCCTGTAATCATCCTCACTGAAATTTTGAGAAAGTACCAACTTCCAGAGGGTTAAAATCTCTTCTGCTTTAATAAAAGCCAAGCATTGTGTTTCCTCGCCTTCAAATAAGGGGCTAGAATCTAGATGAACAGTAAGATATCTTCCAGCCCTAAGGATCCATGATTGTAATCTCACCATAATCACCTCAGGACTGGGCTCCTTTACAAAATAAAATAATTCCATTTGTAAGTGATCAGGCTTGTTGGGGAGACTGGCACTCCAACGGGCTGGGGGGCACAGAGAGGGAGCTTGTGGGCATCAGCACAACTCGGGAGATACAAGGGTATCTTAGGCAAAGCTGTAGCAAAAATTGGAGTGAGTCGAAAAGGAGTGAGTCGAAAAGGAATAATTCTTATTTTG
Source organism: Platanista minor (assembly GCA_004363435.1). Taxonomy (NCBI): domain Eukaryota; kingdom Metazoa; phylum Chordata; class Mammalia; order Artiodactyla; family Platanistidae; genus Platanista; species Platanista minor. The sequence goes on along the minus strand of RJWK010026957.1, from coordinate 21,342 downwards.
TTTGGCTGTAGACGAGAGACCTGCTAACAGAGTTCAGGATTATGACTCAGTGAATATTTAAATGTGGTTATTTCTTCCTTTCTCATTAAGCCTTTTAGGTGCAGAGATGTATAAAGCTTTGAGATTTAAAGGTCTGAGATTTTAGAGAAAGAACACAGTGACATGAGACCGGAATGATGTAAGGTGATGACATCAGCACCAGAATGCTGTTGCTAAGGTGAACCTATTTTTCTCTCTGATCCAGATGGAAGGCTAAATGATTGCCCATTTCTGGTAAAGAATCTATCCATGGCATGATCCCTTTTCTGTAGCAGATGAAACAAAGCCAGATGCTTTCTCTTTGCACAAATTATTTCTTAAAGACAAAATTTTTATTACCAAACATACCACCTGTTCTTCAAAGAAAATTCGGAACACTTTATATAAGTTTGAAATTTTGATGATCAAGAGTATATACTGAGATCTAAATGGATTATCTGAACGAGATGATATTTTGATGAATCAACCTAAATTTAGTGAAAATAGGGAAACACCTAGAAGGGAAAAGAAAGATCTGTCACCTTCAGATTGTTGACAGAGGGAAGGCAGCGAGGGGAGTCCTGGGTTGGAAGACAGAGAGACAGAAGACACCGTTTTAGGCCAAACTGAATAATGGATTATGCCATTAGCACGGAGAGAACAGGGCAGAGCCGAGAAAACCTGTGAAGAAACAAGGGGTGGGATTCAGCGACAAGTTGGAGGCCAGAGCAGTTGAACACAGAAGTCCCTCCCACATGAAGGTCTTCCAGAGTTCTCCCTGGAGTTCGCATCTTCTGCTGGAGCAGGTTTCTCCAGGGATCCATGACAGACTCCCCCAACCCTTGCAAATCGTGGCTCAAGGGACACTTTCTCAAGGAGGCCTGTCCTGCCTACTTATTGTAAGATGGTCTGGTCCCCTGTACCATGTCCTACTTTCCCTTTTTCTTTTTTTTTCTTTTTTTAACAACACTTGACACCTTCTAATTTACTGTATGATTTTTTTTTTTTTCTGTTACTTTTAGAGCAGCATGCTGTAGTGGCAAAGAAAATGCACTCTGAAGCCAGCCTGCTTGGGACAAATGGGCTCCACTGCTGACTCGCTGTGTGGCCCCGGAAAGGTTCCTTAACTGTGCAGGTGACTTTTCTCCTCTGTAAGGTAAGGCTGGGATAATAGTAGCATGTATTTCATAGTGTTGTGCTCAACATAGTAATTGCTATGTAAATATTTAACAACATTACAATATTAATATTGTTAATTAACAATATTAAATATTATATTAATATTTAATATTTACTATGTAAATCAATTGTATCTACCCCCTCCAAGCCCCTGAGACTATGGGAAATCCTGAGAAGCACTTGTCATGAGTGACATTTGATGGAGGAGAGAGATGAATATAACACATTTTCCAGAAACTGGTGTTTTTGTTGAAACATAGAATTTAGGTAGGGTTACGATTTGGAAGGGTAGTTCTGCCCGTAGGTCACTGGACAGCCACCAGGGGCCCTCTGCTGGCCAGAAAAGCCTGGGAAAATGGTCTCCAAGATTTGACCAAGAAGGACGGCTGTGAAGGTCTGGTCCAGCCAAGACGTCCTGGAGCCACAGGGACTTCCAGGTAACTGTGGTCCCAAGTAATGAGGAGAAAGTAGCACTGGAGATGTGGTAGATGCCTCACAAGTTGTCGGCAAAGTTGAGGACCTCGATAGAGTAGGAAGATCTGGCATCAGATAAAAGACTTTGAGGTGAATGAGGTAAGCAGATATGGGCATGGCCCAAAGAACAAGACAAGAAAAATAAAAAAAGATTTATCTGGGCCAATGTTCCCCAAAATGCATCACCCATATAGTTAGATATTACACCATACTCGTTAGATGTTTTTTAACTAAAAGGGTCTGTGGTAAAATAAATTTTCAAACATGGAAAACTACATATCCTTCCTTGGAGATTCACAAAGCATATTCCTAGAATTAAACCTCTGAGAAGTCCTTTGATGAAAGCCCATGCTTAACTGGTTATTCCAACATTTCCTGAACTTACTTGGCTGTGACCCTTTTCTTCAGGAACATTTTGAGATCCGTAGATCTTGCTTTGGGGAACCTCTGTGTAATTCTTCAAGCTCCTCGGGGTCAGGTCCTACTCATCTTTATACATTCCATATCTCAGTTGGAACCAACGTATAGCAAGTATTTCATAAATCCTAATCAGATGAATGAAAAAGCAAATCTAGGTAGAGTGGCTATCCTGGGAGAAACTGAAAGAGATGGAGATGGGAATGAGAGCCTTGAAAAGCGTTCCATCAAGGAACGTCATATTGTACTATATCAAAACCAGTTGTTTTTATTTTAAAAATCAAGCTTGCAATCAAAGCTGCACTTACACACAAGCCACCTTTCACTTCCCACAACTAGTTCATACTGGCGCTCCAGGACGACAGTTGTCTTCTCTAGTCAACAGGCTCACATTCTCCTGCTGTCACAGAGGCTCACCCAAGAACTCACCAAGATCTTTTTCTCAAACTCACCACCCACTGCTCAGCCTTTTGGAAAGGAGATTATTCCCATTCCACTCAAGACCCTTTCTAGGGATCTGGGCTGCTCACTGAACATAAGAAATATGACATCCCAACCCTGCCAGAGCTCACGCTGTCAGGTGGCACAAAGTTGCACCCTCAATAGCCGGTCTTGACTCATCCCTGGTTTGCACACACATGGCTCTAATGACCCTTGAAAGGCCCTTAGGAAGTGCCACTCCAGCTTTGATGGTTTCCTGTGTCTCAAGCACAATTTCCTACTCACCCTGTGCCACATTTCAGTCCTCTCATATTTTATTCATTTACTTAATGAGTATTTATCATCAGTCCCATATGTCAAGTATGGGGTAGGCACTTGGACTATACCAATGAACAAAACAGGAAAAGCCCCCCGGCCATGGGGGCCTACATCCTAGTGGAGGAAATGGACAACAAAGAATAAATATCAAGTAGATTATATATTATGATGAAAGGTGACAGGTGCTATGGAAGAGAAAGGAAAATAGAACAAAGTGAGTAGATCTCCTTCCATCCAGTTGCTATTAGACCCCAGTCCAGCTTGGCCACCCTTCAGATGGTCAGGAGGCAATGGATGGGAAAGTCTTTCAGGTAATGCAACAAGGGGAGCATGCCAGCCCCCTCTAGCATTTCAGGTTTGGAGGATTCTCTGTCATACACACCACTTTACTATAAGGAGGTGGAGACAGGGTCTAAGAATAGTCACCCTTTCTTATAGGTGAAGGGTCCAGTTATGGTGGCCACAACAGGAAATATGAGGGAAGCATGGTGATCCACCAGCTAGCCTAGAAGAACCATGGAGATGAGCTGCAAAAGATGTGTGTGGTCTTAATGAAGAGGAATTATAGGAAAAAGACTCATTGTCTCTTCCTCTTTGCACTTATTTTCAGAATTCACCATTTTCAAAGGCAAATGGTCACTGGCAAGTTCTCCCCGTGAACAGCTGGCAGCATCAGCATCCTCTTTGTCCCATCACGTTCTTCTCTATTGGACCCACAAGCATCTGAGATTCTGAGGACCGTAAGGTTCACCCACTACTCAGAAGCTTGTTTTCAAATGACCTCAGTTTCAGGGCTGGACATGTCCTGACCTTGTCTTTGCAACTCCAAATGCCCTTGGGCCTCAGGACAGGAAGCCTGATGCAGCTATCACACCAGAAGAAAACACTGGGACAGGTGATGTTGGACAACCTGCCGCGACCCTTGCCTTAGTGCCGTGGTTGCCAAATTGAACCATGAGTCACCCTGGGAGACTGCGGTGAACACACAAGGGTTCCATGGAATATTTTATATTTCCAGGGGAAACACAGAAATATTTAACATTTGTCAGAAACTGCACAAACTACTAATTCAACGTAATGCAATTCCAATATGAGAAACACACGACATTCCTTTCAATGGTATCATATATCTTTGCAAAGTTGGACTTTCAGCAATTGCTAAGAAGAAAAGCAAGTGCAACACAAAAATCAATGTGGAGCAGGAAATGAGAGCAGTGTTTCACTCTTATTTCAAGCTTTGAGAATTGTAGGCAGTGCCCAATAGGCACTCACAATTCATTAATAACTAATTAAGGTTATTTAAGAATGAAATAAAAATGCTGTTTTTTCCTTTCAACTTTTTGTATTAACTTTTCAATCAGCTACAAACTTGTGAAAACATAAACTCTTACTAAGTTGTTAGGATCTAGTTAATAAATAGAACAATTAGGTGTTTCTTTTGGCCTAGGAGCATGGTGAAAAAAATACTGCTACAAACCAAGAAAGTTTGGAAACCTCTACTTTAGTCCATTACCACATAGACTCCTCAGTGAAATCTTGCTAGAATTCTAGAGACTAAAAATGATGATGCCGATGATGATAACAGCAGCAGAAATAACAGTCATAGTTAACATATATTGAGCATTTATTATGTGCCATGTCTATGCAAAGGATTTCTCAGACAGTATTTTATTTATATGCTTTATGCAATTTATTTTTTTTTAACCCAGAAATGTTAGTCTTAATTTTCCCCCAAGTCTGCTGCCCCTGGACCTACAGAGAAAATTTAGGAACCGGTTGAACTTTTTGTAATAAATTTGATTGAAAACACTATAACTTTTTTCGAATGATTATAAAACAGATTTTCTATTTCCTACTGTATTTTCGACAATCCACGTATTAAAAATAAAACTACCAGTCCCTTCTAAGTATGCAAATTTTCTGCAGATTCATAAATAAAAATCCACCAACCAAAATTAATCCAGCATTGCGCCATGCTAGGCAGTGTAGAGGATGCAAAAGGACTCAAATGCATGATCTGTGTCCTCAAAGGACTTCCAATAGGATTTATACATAAAATAACTAGAGGAAAATAAAAAACAGTATCTACTAAAGAACTAGGTGGGGAAGCGTAGGGTAGAGACATTATATTGAGAGAGGAATGCACCCTGAGATTGAATTGTCACAGACCTGGCCCATCTGCACCCTGCCTTCCTGTCTCATTTCTCTTTTGCCGTAAACAATAAACTGATGGGCAAGAAAGACATGGTCACTTCTGTTATAGAGAGTAGTGAGGTGCATAAACAAGTAAGACATATTTAAGTGCCAATTGATATGTGATAATTGCTATAAAGAATGAAATGTCAAATTGCCAGGGAAGCTTTGGTGGTCAGGGAAGGCTTCCTGGGAGAGGTGATGTGTAGATTAAATGTTGCTGAATGGAAATATGTTAGATGGATGTAAAAGGAATAAAAGATGTTTCATGCGGAAGGAATCCAGGCTCTAAATTAGAAAGGGCATAATACATTCTAGGAAATAAAATTAAAATTCGTTTAGTAATATTAGATGTGAAGTAGGAGGGAAGTGAGTTCAAGAGGAGTGGTGAGAGAATATACTCAAGTCTTAGGCAAGAGTTTTATTCTGAAGGTAATAGGGAGTCACTGAGTGACTTCGTGCAGGTAATGGCACCATAAGATTTGTGTTTTTAAAAGATGAGTTTGGCTGTGGTGTTGCGAATAGAGTGAGAAGTGAGGCACAAGATTGGAGGCAGAGAGGTGAAGGACAGACAAAAGATGATGGATGTTTGAATTAGCAACAAAGCAAAAGGGGAGGAGGAGGAGAAAAAGAAAACAGTCCAGCTTGGATCTGCAGTACATTGTATTGATCAAGTCATTAATTCAACACACATTTATTATTGAGAATCTCTTTTTATGTGCCAGGCACATCCTAGATTAAATGCTGAAGAGGCAGTGGTGACTCTGACACTGACAAGCTGGTTGAGAAGCTAGATCTTAAGTAATTAACCAAAGAAATGTATCACCATATCCTGTTAAAAAGTGCTATAAAATGAACAACATCTATAAAATCTTGCTACTCAAAGAATAGTCCATGGACCAGCAGCATCAGCATCACCTGGGAGCTTGTTAGTAAAGCTCAGTATCTACCTAAGAACTACTGAGATAGAATGTGCATTTTAACAAGATCCCTGGCGGGGGCGGGGGGGGGGGATTTACATGCATATTAAATTTGAGAAGCACTGCTCTAGAGAGTACGGGGCTGTGAGAGAAAACAACAGGTAGACTGGAACTCCTCTTGGGGGTTAGGGAAGTGTTCCCTGAAGAAATGGCCTCTGGTTGGCTAGGGAGGTAGGCAGGGGCTGGGTAGCACAAGACCTTGTAGGCTATTTTGAAAACTGTCATCTCTTCCTAATAGCAACTCACAGATGTTTAAAGGTTAGGTTCATCAGCTCGAGCAGCCATAACAAAATACCACATAGACTGGGTGGCTTAAACAACAGAAATTTATTTTCTCATGGTTCTAGAGGCTGGAAGTCTGAAATCACCATGCCAGCATGGTTGGGTTCTGGTGAGCACCCTCTTCCTGGCTGCCTTCTTGCTGTGTCCTCACTTGGCTGAGAGGGAGCAAAAAGATCTCTCTCCCTGGTGTCTTTTCTTATAAGGACACTAATCCCATCATTTGGGCCCCACCCTCATGACCTAATTACCTCCCAAAGGCCTCATCAGCAACTGCCGTCACATGGGGGCTTAGGGCTTCAACATATGAATTTGATGGGACACAGCTCAGTCCATAGCAAAAGTATGTGGAGTATTCAAAATTCCGTTTTTGAATTATTAGTCTGGCTGATGTGCAGAAAAGGGATTGGAAGTATCAAGAATATATGCAGGACACCAGCCAGGAGGCTATCTCAAGAGTCATGGTGAATGACACTGAGAGCTTGGACAAAGTTGCACTGGTGGAGATGGAGCAGAGTGAAACATTTCAAAATATTTAGGTGCTAAACTTGACAGGCTTTGATAATAGATTTCATATGGTGGCTGGGGAGAGGAGGGTCAAGAATGACTGCCAGATTCTTGGCTGGTGCAATTGGATGGATAGGATATCAATTCTTGAGATAGGAGTCATGAAATCAGCAAGTTTGTGCGTGGCATCTTGCTAAATGCAATGAACCATATAGAAATTAAGATAAGAATAGCCATCATTTAGTGAGCATTTATCGCGTGCCAGCCACTGTGTAGACACTTTACATACATTACCTTCTTTAATATACTATGCAAGCCTAGCCTTCGGAGATGGGAAGATCAACTCATTGCTAAGGGTTTAATGGTCTGCTAAAATGAACAGTGCAGAATGCTTTTAAAGGAGAAGATCAGAGAAGACAATGTGAACAGGGAAGCCATCGCAGGAGAAAGAGGATGCAAGCTGAGGTTTAAAGGTTGGATAAGACTTTATTCAGTGAAGCTCTTGGGAGTCAGGTCTGAAGGTGGGCTGTAGGAGCCAGGTCCTGGAGACTCAGGCATGGCTCCCTCACAAAGTTCACTTAGAAAAACAGAGTAGACAAAGTTGAGTGGAAAGGGAGGGCCCAGATTATGAAGGGCCTTGAAAGTCAGTAGTTTGGATTTTAAGAGAGAAGAATTGAATATGAAAGGAACATGACAGTACATGACTTAGGAAAACCTGTCTGGCGACAGGGGAGCTTGAACATGGGGAGGCTTGAGTCCCAGAAGCCAGCTTATTAGCATTTGCATTAGCCAGGTAATAGGTCAGATTTGTGAACTAGCTAGAAGGAAAAAAATCAACCAGATTGAGTTTCATTGAATGAAAATAGAAGAATGGGCTTGCCTGGTGGCACAGCGGTTAAGAATCCGCCTGCCAATGCAGGGGACACAGGTTCGAGCCCTGGTCCAGGAAGATCCCACATGCCGCGGAGCTACGAAGCCCGTGCACCACAACTGCTGAGACTGTGCGCCGCCACTACTGAAGCTTGCGCGCCTAGAGCCCGTGCTCCGCAACAAGAGAAGCCACCTCAATGAGAAGACCGGGCACCGCAACGAAGAGTAGCCCCCGCTCGCCACAACTAGAGAAAGCCCACGCAACAATAAAGACCCAATGCGGCCGAAAATAAATAAAATAGACAAATTAAAAAAAAAAAAAAAAAGCCTTTAAAGAAAAAGAAAACAGAAGAATGAGTCAAAGAAGACTAAAATTTCAGGATTGAAATCGAGGGAAAGGTAGTTTTAAAGTCATAATCAGAGGGGGATCAGGGAGAGGATATTCATAAACCTGTGATATCCCGTTTACATGCAGTATAATATTAAGAATATTTAAAAATAATTGTTTACCTGTTTGACCACAGAGATCATTTAAATTTCCAGAAAAATTATAGTAGATGAAAGACTCTAAGTTAGGTATATCTTGGATTTACACTGGGATGAAAAAAAATTGTAAGTATAAGATTCAAGGGGAATAAAGTATGGTATTCTATTAAAGAAAGAGCCTACAAATCATATGAAACATTGTGATTTTTAAATGCAATTCCAAAATCAAAAGAAACCATTACATTCCACCCCAACTGTTACTTCATTACAGATGCATCAAACCGTCGCTTATAAACAACAGTGCGTTGGGTTCAACCTTCCAGATGAATGGGCCTTTGTTCCCACCTTGGTCTAGCCATGTAATCATAACGCAGTTTTTTTTTAAATTCAAAATATTGTGTTTAGTGGAAGGAAAATGTATGCTTTTTTTGTGTTTTCTAAATGCCATTTATACTTTTTCAAAACGGAGTACCGTTGACTGGGAAAGAAGTAAATAACCCTTTCTACGCTTTCCATTCCTCTTCTGCTTTATCTCAGGGAACTTCAGCACCTCCAGACCATCCTTTGTGGAGTCGCATCTGATGGCGCCCCTTGGGTCACGTGCCATGTGTGTTCAGCAGTAAACATCCTCCTGTGCTGGTTGCTTCATTAATGACAATATGCACCAATGCACAGTATTTATCAAGTGGTACCCAAGGAACCTAAGGTTAGGTTAAGGCACAACTAATCCTCTCAGGGGAGCTTGCCAAGAGCACAAAGGGTAAAGTACAGGTATCAATTTTATTGTTCAGAATTCCTTAATTGAAGTCCCTGGGAGTCTGAAAACTTAAGAGGAAAGATATATGGGCTACAGTAATTAACCACTGCAGTAACAGATGTTATACAGGAAAACTGTGCGAGGGACATAAGCGTGTTTTGACTTTGACTATGCACTTGGGCTAACACGCCCTTCCTCACTAATGGAAATCATATGCAAATGTTTTGTAAGGCATATTAATTTCCATGGCAGACATTGAATTGTTTTCCTTTTAAAAAAATACATATGCTTTGTCCAATGGGGTAATGACTTCAGTTTCATGTACAACCTGGATCCTTCCTAAATCTGCAGAGTTTTCTGTTTTCCAAAGTATTGACAAGGCAGCCACAAGCTTTGGGCTGGCTGTCTTAAAGGGTGTTTTCTGGAGCTACCCCTCTCTCTGCTCTGCCAATTATGTGCCACTTTGTCTTGGTGCTCTGACTGCTTTCTTCTGAGAGGGAAATTCCTCTTTCATCAGTATGGATGCACTGTTTTCACACACTGCAAGTGCTGTGTTGCTGTGTCAGTCATCCTATCAGGGCCAGTTTCAGACGAGTAGGGCTGACGAACTTGCTGGGGATTGGCTGCTCACAGCTGGGAGGGATTTGTCGGAAGGAAGGGCTGCAGCTTACAGCAACAGAGTTTAGACTGTCTTTGCTTCATCATCTGAAGGCAAAATTTTCCAGATACGGCAGACGGCTCTCAGAGTACAATAAACAGGGAATGAGAACTATTTACATGGAAATTTCTTCCTCATGATGCAGCGGAGAAGCCTCGGCCGCTTGATTTTGCCAGATGTTCCTGGGGTTACTGTAAAAGGAAAGGAAAGGCAGAGCTAAACAAGGTAGGGCAATCATCTCCCCCCCCCCCTTTTTTTTTTTTTTTCCTGAATGTTTAAAGAGTTTGCTGCAGTATGCTGCATTCCGTGTATGTTGCTTAGGGAAGCCAGGGAAACCGGATTCCACTAGTTCAGATGCAATACTTGCAGGGGGGACCCTGGAGTTTTACGTAACATTTTGATTCGAGAAAGAGAAATGGCAAAGCGTGAATCTATGCTGCCTGTTTGGGGTGAGGCATAAAACGAGTTTTTATTCAAAGAATAGATCCATTGATTACTCAACAGAAACCATTTGAATTCTTGGGAGCGTTCTTATTTTCTTGTTCTAGAAAATTTTCATACTGTCGTAGTTAGCTCCCGAATAAATAAAGTTTACGTTGATCCTATTATTTGAAAACAGACTCGTAATTAAGAAAAAGAGAAAAAAAAAACACTTCATGGTAAATAATTATCGATTGGACGTTTAGACAAAAAAATATGTCTACTTATTGGAAATTAGGGACCTACCTAGCTCTTACAATGCCACGGCTTTAACCGAGTTTCCAAAGCCCATTTTTAACAAGCCAGCAAGAGGTAGCTTTCTGACAAGTTTTTGATACTGTAGTTCCATGTTTACATTTCTTTTTTTCTGGCATGTCTGAGTCTTTGTTTCCAGCTTAAAAGTGGAACCATTATATTCAAAAGTAAAGCTGGGTTCATAATGCTTACTGCAATTATCTGATCTTTATGCATTTTTAATGAGAACACACAGCCAGCAGAATAATTTAATGAGGGCAGCCTAGCTTTTAAAGCTGTGTTTTCACTGGGCTGCACCATATCAACTTTCTGGCCGAGAAGCAGCAGTGAGAAATGATGGAGAAGATTTATTTTTAACACACTTGGCCCAAGAAAGGGAGAAGGATATATTTGTTAAAGGATTCTTTCTGCCCTCTTCCGTTTTAAATTTCTGCCAGGCATGAGGAAACTGTGCTTTTTTGTTAGGCCTCAGAAGCATATGTTTACAATAAATGTGTAACATTTTTAGAATAGTTAGCAAGCACTGAAGCAAAGAAAAAAAAAAAATCTGACTTGCCTAACCATCACCACCGTGAATGTTATTCGAGAAACATCACTGGCCTTTGGAAAGACAAAGGTTAAGTGGAAAGGTATTTGTTAATTGAGTAATATGTGCATTTTGAGGATAATAAAGTAAAAAGATAAAGAGGTTCTTATAACCTGTACATAAGATGAAGTTTCTTCAGCTAGCTTGCCTGTTTTTGTAAGAAGCCCTAGAAGTACTCATTTAAATAAGGGCAGTGCTGCCACGTAGATTCTTCCAGACCCACTGTTTTTACTTTCAAGGAGAAGTGCAGGACACTAGCCCAGAACTTCTGACGTCATCTCCCAACTATTTCTGCTGTGTGTTCTTTTATTCAAGCTCGTGGAGAGGAATATTTTTTTTTTTATGTCCTGGCTAGGAACGTTCTAACTCTCACTTGGCAGGTCTTGAGTTAGGTCTTCATATTCCCGTCCTTTCTAAACCCTCAACCGACCTCCGGCAGAAATAGGGCATCTTCTCCCACCTGCTTCCTCATGTCGGGCAGGTCAGGGCGGTTTTTCTGCAGGACCCTGACTGCGCTGACTGGAAGCGCGGCAGGGAGTGGAGCACGGCTCTGCTTCTGGTCCCACTTCCCCTCAGTGCAGCCTAGCACTGCCCCATGGGCGGACAGTCCCCGTGGCCCCATTCCCAGCTCCCCCAGAGCCACTTTTTAGGACCCAGGTTAGGCCACCAAGTTCACGGCTGGTCGTGATGGTGGGAACAGCCGCTCTGATAGAAAGAGCACCGTGTCCTCGTGCAGATGGACCCAAGGAAGAGCAGTCCAGTACTGCAGGCTGTTCATCCCGTGTCACAAGTGGCACCCTTGGTCGTCGCGATCAGGGGATGGTTAGTTTCTGATAAGGAGCCTTTTCAGAAAGAATTTCCGTTAGAACAGCTTGGAGTTCTCGGGAGTTCCCAGTTCTAGTCTGCATCCCCGTTAGGACTGCTTGTGCTGTGTAGCCTTGAGCAAGCACCCATCTCAATTTTTCTCTCTCTTAATAGAATTGAATAATACTTGCTATACTTTCCTTCATACTTCTAGCATTTTGAGAGATCTTGACCTGGCATCCAAAAAAAAAAAAAAATTTGTTTGTCTCTTGACACAGTGAGCTAGTTAAAGTACGAAGGGATAAAACCTCCCTCTTAATGAAACCGGTAAATGCCTTAGGGTGTTAAGATATATAATCATATATACAGACCCTTCAACCTACTTCATGTTCATGTACATTTTCTAGGGATATTTATCCTTAGACCAACGCATACAATTTCCGAGGAAATCAGAGCATTGCTGTGTGCATTTTCTCCATTGAGCTTGTGCAATATACTAGAAACTGTGCAAACCAGACCCTTCAGACACAGGCCTTGCAGTGCCCAAAGCATTTAGTGCTGTTTTTGCTTTGACTTTGATATTAAATGTGTGCAAGTGGAGTGAATGAGAGAGGAAAGGAGAAAACTACGCTTGTGAAATCTACTGGTTGTGTAGCGTTACTGGTTAACAGCCTGCCTCCGCCCTGCTAGTTGTTGTAATTTGCTGTTGCTATGGTAAAAACAAATCAATATCACATGGCTACCAGCCAGTCCCGCTCGGGGAGTGCCACAGAGATTCACGATCAGGTACTCACGCTTCCAAGCAAGAATTGGGAGAAGAGGATTTAGATATTGAGTTTGAGGGATTTCCTTATGGGAGACTGATAAGGCTCGGGCTTGCATGCGTTTTCTCTTCCTTTCTTCCTGCACTTTCCTACCGGTAACGAGAAAAGCTGCGTATTGTATGTCAACGAGACGTCAATAAGAAAAAAAAAAAAGTGGGAAGGCCTACTGATTTGTTTACATTTTCCAAGATGAGAAAACATATTATCAACATAGAAGGAGGCTGGCCACGTGGCAAGTGGCAAAGGATTCTGATTAACGAAGAGGTGGGACACCTGCAGGACATGTTGGTTGTGAAAGCATAGTTTGGGGTCTTGAGTAGCTCCAGGTACAGCTGCACAGGAGAGCTGGTAGGTCAGAAACGGTTGTGACTGCTGTGTCAGGCAGAGAAAGCTGGCATCTCTGGGGAGCAGGGGGGCAGGGGGCGCGAGGGGCATTATGGAAAGATAGGGAGGTGTGAGGCATCAATGTCAGCCCGTAGCAAAGTCACGAGAAAGCTGTAGGTCCAAAGGCAGGCCAGGTGAGCACGGAAGCCAGGGGGTAGAGCAGCACAGGGGCAGGACACTTAGCTCCTCTCATAAAACCTGCCTGAGGCCCAACCTGAAGGCCCAGCAAAGAAAGAGAGGAAGTGGCTGTGAAGAGAAGTAAAGATGTCATGTGCCCAGGCATACTTTCTGGAAGGAACCAGATGGGCACAGATGTCCACTGCCGGGTGGAGCGAGGAGCTTGGTACTTCACACTTTGCTTTATTTCAGAAGAATGATGCAGGAAGACTTAGCTGGGCTTTGTAAATTAGTTGCAATACTGTTTTTTTCCTCCAGATTTTTACTCAGCTCAGTTGTTTTTTGGGTTTTGTTGTTTTGTTTTGTTTAATGTGCACAAACTGTTGGCTGCAGCTGTGATAATATTCATAGTAAGGAGCTTAAGGTGGCGTCCTGGCTGGTCTGCATCAGGCCACGCCTCCAATTGCTCAGCCTCGTTGAGCTGAAGCTGGTCCCCCCCTCTGTTGCTGAGAGCGAACACAGGTGTGAAAGGCAAGGCCATAGGGTTTCTTCTGTGATCCGGAGCCACAGTGCTGATGGATAAGTTTTCGGCTGGCCTGCTCCTCTCAATATGGCAGAAACGCTTGCTTGGTAATAAAAGTGGACCCACCAATTTACCTTAGTGCTCTGACAAAGATTGCATTGTCTGTGAGATCCTAGGTCGGTATAGTCCATCAATCAGTCAACAAGTGTTTATTAAACACCTCTTGGCTCCCCTGGCTTTTTCCATTTGGTTAGAACAAGTCAATTACCTAATAGCTAACTTTGAGTATGTGCAAAATGTAGGACAGAAAGAAACAATGCAGAATTGTAAGTTTCAAAGACTTTAATAATAACTTTATTGGCTAACATTAATTTAACATTGTTAACCATCAGACATTAATTGTAGGTTTGAGACAGTTTTGGTGTTTGGGGGAGGTATAAAAGAAGGAATTTTGAGTTTTAACTCTGTAATTTCTTCACCTCTACTATATTTCTCAGCATAATACTGTTTAAATAACATATAATGATGTAAGATCAGCAACAGACGTATGAGAATGCTGCCTCCACAAATCCAAACTCTGAGGCTATTGAGAGCATTCCCCACCTCTCAGCAAGCTGAGAGAGAGCCCCGAAATGACTGGGGAATATGGGTGCATCGTCCAAAAAAATCTTAGCCATCAATCAACAAAAGGAAATCCTAGACCCTCTCCCACACTTCTGAGCCTCGGGGTGGCTGAGATCTCACCGTCCCCATCCCAGCAAGGAAACCTGATTCCTGACCCTGGAGGGTTAAACTCCACCCCCACACACACACAACTCTTTTATAAAAGCACGGTTACTTAAAAAAAAAAAAAATCTATTTCCCTTTTTAAACACAAAGTTTTTGTTTTGCTTTGTTTTTCACCCTAACATCAAAACTAATGTGTGTTCTCTGGGCACAGACAAGCCACAAGGGAAGGAGCCCAGTTTGGGAAGAGCTGGGAGAGGAGACTGAGGGTGTAAGGGAGCCTCAAAAATTCTTTTCAGCGATGGGTCCTGGCAGGCAGATGGGTAGGTTCTAAGGTCTAGGAGCATCGAGGCGAGCTGGTTGCCAGAGAAGAGCTCTGGGGGAGTGAGCCATCTCAGAAGACAGCAGAAGGAGGCAGGAGGCATGGAAGACACTGCAGGTCCCTGGGCCTGAGCAGTTTGCAATCCACACTAGCTGGGGCACGAGACACTTACAAACAAGATAAGAGCAGCTCAGCACACAAATGCCTTCAGAAGGATAATTAGCATATGTATAGTTCTGTACCCTCTACAGAGGGCTTTCACAGACTTTATCTCAATTAACAGTTCAAACAGAGGGTTAAAAACTGGGAGCCTAAAATTAGAGCACGCCTGTGAGGATGTACTAGGTAAAGCTTCAGGTGGAGATGAGTTATAAACCGGATTTTAAAAACTTTTATTCATTGATTCTTTTCAGTGTTGGATTTGAATTTAGAATACCAGGAGACACAAGTGCTCCTGGTACAAGTATGCGTGTCACCTTCTCCTGTCCCCAGATGCTTTCTTGGACAACTACACTTAAAAACTAGTACAGTAGGCAGTCCGGATGCGGCAGCAGAGCAGGAGAGGTTGGTTGGCTTCGCTTTCCCAGCTCTGACTGCTCAGAAGTCATTAGGGGACAAAACCTACACTGGCTTCGTGCTCCAACCCAGGCACACAGTAGCAACGTGAGTCTGGCTATGACTGGCAAGGAGGTGCTTCTAGAACATAAAATTCGTAAATGGTTGTAAAAGGCTCACAGGTCAGGGAAAAACCATAGTCAACAATGAACCCAAAATTCAAAGTAGTCCATTTGCCCATTAGAGCACCTCACTGAGTTCTCTTAAGCCTGTTAAAGGGGTCGGGGCAGAAATTAATATTTTAGTGGCATGTGTTATAAACTAGGTGCTTAACACACATATCTTGTGTATTTTGAACCTTAAAAGAACTTCATGAAGTTAATGTTATCCCCGCAAAGTTAATGCTGACCAACAGAAGTTCTGAAAGTTTCCGGAACACACCCGTGATCCCCCAGCTGGTATTTGTCAGAGCCAGGATTTAAACTCAGGCCCGATCATACCTCCAAATCCTATAGGGAGGCAGCACCATGTTTTCAGCTGAGCAAATAAAATAGAGAAAATAAAAATAATTTATTTGCAGAAAGAAAGCTCAAGGTGAAGGTAGGAGGCCGATTATTTTAGAAATCTCAGATGTACTTTATATAGTTTACATTATGATACATAAATACTGGGTGTAATAACACTAGTATCTTACTTCATATATCATTTCTGTTTTTATGCTTATCATCTCTTTTAATGGCCACAGAGTCCCCTATTTGTCCCCATCTGATAAATTAAATAAAAACCAAATCTGAGTGAGGTTAAGCAATGTGTTAAAAATCTCACTAGCCAAAAAGCGGAAAAGCTGGTCCTCAAAACTGGGGGAATCTGTGCATATGATATTCAATGAGGTCAAAGAGTCTTTAAATGAAATGACACTGCAGCCTGACTTGGAGTTTTCTTGCAATGGATGTTGCATAGTGGACTAGAGCTCAACCCAAGCAATTTGGGAAGACCGTATGTTTTTAATTAAGATATTGAATTATTTTTAAAAAATCTATCAATTTTGGGCATCCTAGATGCAAGCTTCACCTAATCAACTAAAAACTATTGGTGAAGTATATATTATGCCAGTGATTTACTACTTGCAGTTTTCAATGCTGTGGGAGTTCAGGAAAGTGGAACTCCTTTTGGGTTGGAGTACTAGATAAGGCTTCGAAGAGGAAGAGATACTTCCTCTAGCTCTCTATGGATATACTTTCTCTAGATCAGCGTTTCTACAATGGGATGTTTACACCCCAAGCCTAGGGCAAGGTCATCATCTCTGTGAGGAAAGGAAATAGTTGAAATTACATCTTATATGTTATTTAACTCGTCCTTTTAAAATGTCACTTTTCACATGTTTGATAATGTATGTAGCATATTAGTATTGTTATGCAAGTATAACATTTATAAATAAGTAACTAACCTTATAATGGTTGTTCCTGCACGAAAGTATTTTTCTGATGGAGATATATGATCTAAAAATATTTGGAGAGGACCATAGTCAAAAATAGAGGAAGGAAGATTATCTCGAAGGGAGGAACAGCATGATGTAATGTAGGGGCCAGTATGGAACTTTGAAGAATAGGGATTAAATGCTGGAAAATAAGCTTTTTTTCAGTGTGGAAATAAGTTTAGACAGAGTGGGGGAGTGAAAATATGGGAGAACTAAAGAGCCATGTGGAAGAGTTTAATTTGTTACCTACAGCATCATGTCTAATGCTTTATAAGGATTGAATTGAACTTGTGAGATCAGGTTAGAAAATTTGTAACAAGTGATGCCACTGGCCGGAAAACTTTTGCAATATTTCAGGCATTGTGTGGAAAGGAGTTGGCTTGGAATGGCCGTGTGAGGTTGGAGGAGAAAGGGCAAATCTAAAAGATGTCTTGAAGGAAAACTAATAGAGGCTAGTGAGAGCTCAGAAGAGCCAAAATGACATTGGAGTTTCTAGCAGGAGAGATATCTGTGGGACCCTAACAGAAAACGGGGATAGATGGAAAAAGGGGCCCATCATGGGAATGGGGTCAGGGGAGGGAGGGAGGATGAGTTTTGAGTGTCGAGTTCTGGTAATGGCATTTTAGCTAACGATGGGTCATCGAAGTGGGTCATCCGTAGACATTTGACAACATGAAATGGAGAACACCTTAGGCACCAGGCTGCAAATGTAAACTGAGACACACCTGTGTTGAAGCCATTGTTGAGGCCAGGAGTGCTCACTGCCTCCAAGAAGAAGGGGACATAAATGGAGACAGGGAGATGACCAAGGATGAGCCTTGGGGAAGACTGCCTGGGCCCAGAAGAGAATAAGAGCTAGCAAAGAATCGGGAAAATAAATACCCACGAAGGAGCAAAACTGTCCATCAAAAACTAAGTAACCACGACGGTTGCGCACCATACCACAGCCTCCATGGCTCCTGTGCTGCCTTGTTCCGCCGGGGCTTACCCTGCCTGACATGAGTGCTCAGTCCGTGGTCCTCACGGAGGCACATATCAGCTCACTGCCATGGTGAGAGCCACAGAGTATCGGCGGATAAGGAGAACTTCCTGCCTGGATCTTTCATGTAGATACAGATATAGATATTTGACTATTTAAAAAGTATATCTTCACTAATAACCAAAAGAAAGCATTTAAAACCAACAATAATTGTTGATCAAGATGTATGCATCTGTATCTCAAAATACACATTTTGAGGGTATACGTGGTTAGGACAGTCATTCCAGAGTGACTGGAGATATTGCTGGACACTAGTCTACCTGTTTTCAAAGACCTAGGTTCATTCATTGCTGGCTCTAGCAGGTCTCAGCTGAACCCAGCTGTAAGGACTACTTTGAAGGAAATGAGAAAGTACCCTCATGCCTACAGTGAGCAAGCCAGAACAACACTCCTCAAACTTTCGTGTGTACAGCAGACCATTGGGGGTCGAATTAAAACCGTAGAGTCTTGATTCGGTAGATCTGGAGCAGGGTCCAAGATTCTGCATTCCTCCCAGATGAAGATGATGCTTGTTGCTTGCCCTGGAGGCTTTGCTGGCATAAACGTAGACGGCAATGGGCCTCCGGGTCTGAGATGATTTTAAAGGAGGCTCTGTAGGGCTGAGGGCCAAGACCTGCTTCCTCCATCCAGGAGGGCTTTCCAGGCTTCCCGGGCTCAAGAGTGGAGCAGAGGTCAAGCCGACTTATCCTGCAAGCCTTGCACCGAAGCTGCTGTGGTCGAGGCCACGAAGGTGGGCCTTCCAGCAGTTTCCAGCAGCTCCGTGGCCACAGCAGCAGGTCTGTGGATGGTGCCTCGTGCCTGCAATGGCCGTTTTCTCTGTGGACACAGACTCTTACCAATTCCCAAAAAGATTTGCTCACTGCCTCCAGGGAAGCCTAGTGTGTCTGTTTCCACATCTGCTCCAGAGGTATTTTTTCCTACCAAATGTATGTGTTCAAAATCAGCCATAGACTTTTCCCTCTAGACAGTGATCGGAGCTGGAGCCTGCGAGTCTGACAGCCTCAGCGGGTTACTTCGGGGAACTCTGACAAACCCAGCATTTCCCTTAGGATACAGCCATTCTCCCCTCATTCCCTCCAAGGAATAGGAAGAGTGTAGAAGAAGTGTTATGTGCAATTAAAATCACATTTGTTTAAACGTGTTAAAGTCTCGTGCTATGAGTGAAGACGTTAAGAGAAATGACAGCTGTCTCAGGTGGTGGCTTCAGTGAAACTGTGGACAGTCTTAGATCTTGTTTCATGTCCGTCTGCCTTCCCTGCCCTCGCGAGCTTCATTTTTCTGTATGTCCAGCATGTGGCCCCCTCTTTCCGAGAACCAGGGGTCCCGCTAACCGGATTTAGAGAAAGTCTTCCCTGCCCAGATGCCCTTTTAGCCCACACACAGACGACCGGTATTTTTATGCATTTTTAATTTACCAATAACCTTTTAGGACTGAAAGGAAACAAGTATTTATTGAGTGTCTACTATATGCCAAGCCCTCTGCTGAGAGCTTTATGTACATCAACTCAGTTAAACCTTTCTACGAAGAAAATAAAGTCCCGGGAGGCTGAGTTCCTTGCCAAGGTCACACATGGACAAGTGACACAGAGCAGGGGGTGAAACTCCATTTGGCAGGTCTCCGAACACCCAGAACTTTTCCAACGGTGCTTGCCTGGGAGTAGCAACAAAAGGGGTTTGCTTCGGGAAAACTTCTCTCTCATTTGCACATACTGTTAGCAGAATTCACTAAACGGTTAAATAGAACACAAACAAGCAATTCCTGGCAGGCTGGGCAGGCATGAGTTCAGTTTTAGCCGTGAGTTCCTCCTCACAAAGGGACCTGGGAAATCTCCAGGGACATCATCTTCATTATTTGTTGTGATTAGTGGGCCTTTTCCTTACTCCTGAATCTCCTTTGTGTCTGTGTGTGTGTGTGTGTGTGTGTGTCTAGGTGCACAGGAAGATGCTTAAAGAAAGACCTTGTCCGAGGTGTCTTCGAGATACTTTCAATTGATCACACGCTCATTATCAGCTGTGAGGCCTGTGCGAAAGTGAGATGCTTTGTGTGGCTGTGGTTTGGTACCCTCTAGGAGGACTTAGAAATCCCTTTTCCTTGCCATCGACTTCCCTGTTCTCGTGCAGGGCTGTTTGCGCTCACGCGTGTCACCCATTCTCCGTCAGGGACGCGTGGCCCTCCTCTCCGGCTGCATCTCCTGACCATCATCGCGCCGCAGGCTCTCCTTCTCCCTTGCTCTGCTGGCTCCTGAGCTGACCCATGACCTCTTTCCCGGGTCCTCTTCTCTCTGCCAAGGCTGTACCTGGCACCCCTCCTAAATGGCACACAGATGCCCCGTGTCTCTGGGGTTCTAGTCACACCCGACTCTTCGCTGGTAGAAAGGCCTCTTTATTTGGCCCCTTAGGAAGCCCATCGTTTGAGCCCTAAAGTATCAGCTTCCTGGCAGCCACCACAAAGACCGTCCCCTCAGGAAACAAAACAACCCCTATCTCTCGAGTTTCCCTGTTTCTTTTCTTCAAAGTTCCCTGTTGCAGCTAAGCTGCAATTAAGAGGCAGGCTCAGAGGGACTTGCTGCCTCTGGGGCTGCCCGGACCCACGCAGAGCTTTGGCCTTTTTAACTCTTTGCTTCCTGTGACCTGCTGCTCCCACCTTGTCTCTGTTCCTCTGGGTGCTCAGGTATCAGAAGGGTGAGCTGTGGGGAGACATCAGGGTCGGCAGAGGAGCTTTGCACACCCCACCAGATTCTGATTGCCCCTCCGAGAGCCACCCAACTGACAAAACCCACAAATGTCCGATGAAAAGCAGAAGGGAATCCCAAGATGGAAGGAATTGGTGGGATTATCTGGCACAATTCGTGTCTACCCTCTGCCACGGTCCTGCCAAACAGACTCTAACTGCTGCTCATCCATCTCTATATGCCGGATGATCAGGACCCCATGATGCATACAAACCATAACACTTTGTTATAAAATTCTTCCCTGTGCTGAAACGAGATGTGACTCCCCATGACTTTCACTGCTCAGCCCTTGTTCAGGCCTTTGGATTGACCCTAAGCAAGTCAAATGCCCCTTCAGAAGACGAGTCCCTTCACACATTTAAAGATAGCAAACAAGCTTCCTCTGATAGGAGCAGCTGGCACTGCCTATTATTTTCAGGAGAGAATACTTTATTTATGCAACCGAACATACTCAGTTTTTCTGGCAGCTTTGTCACATTACTGACCCATATTGGTACTGTACTTGAACCTTGAACCAGCTGTGGTAGAGAAGGGGGTGGGGCTCTCCATTTTCCCTCAGCTCTGTTCAGGCCTGAGCACAGTGGGGAAAAGGTGATGGATGGTGGTGAAGCACGGGAGGGACAGACAGCTTCCCCAACTGCACGGAAGGGTTGAAAATTGTCTTCCGTTCCAACAATAGGCTCTAGGCACCTCTGGAAATGCCCGGCAAGTTCCTGGGCATTGACTTGCAAAACCACCCATAGATAGATAGATAGATAGATAGATAGATAGATAGATAGATAGATGGATAGATAGGTGGATAGATAGGTGGATACATGGATAGATAGATGGGAGATAGATAAGAAACAGATAAATAGATAAAGATAGATTAATATATATGTATATATATAATACACTCACATAGATAGAGATTAATAAAGATACACCTATAGGTAGATATA
>RJWK010026956.1:0-26729 GCA_004363435.1 Platanista minor | reverse complement strand
TTATTTATTTTTGGCTGCGTTGGGTCTTTGTTGCTGCACGCGGGCTTTCTCTAGTTGCGGCAAGTGGGGGCTACTCTTCATTGCGGTGCATGGGCTTCTCACTGTGGTGGCTTCTCTTGTTGTGGAGCACAGGCTCTAGGCACGTGGGCTTCAGTAGTTGTGGCACGTGGTCTCAGTAGTTGTGGCTCACAGGCTCTAGAGCACAGGCTCAGTAGTTGTGGCACACGGGCTTAGTTGCTCCGTGGCATGTGGGATCTTCCCGGACCAGGGTTTGAACCCGTGTTCCCTGCATTGTCAGGCGGATTCTTAACCGCTGCACCACCAGGGAAGCCCCCTTTTCAGGGTCTTTTACAGATTTTATGATCATGTATTTCTATTGCTTTAACCATAAAAATACATTAAAAAAAATAATATTTTTGTTGAAAGTCGAGCTCTCGTCTCCTGTGAGAGATGGCAGTGCTTCCTGAGTCGCATTTCCCTGGGAAGACCACTCCTGCATCTGTGTATTAGCTTCCCGTTTGCTGCCAAATCAACCACCACAAACTCAGTGGCTTAACAGCACAGACGTAGTTCTGTAGGTCAGAAGTCTGACGTGGTCACGCGGCGCTATGATCAAGGTGTCAACAGGGTTGGTTCCTTTCTGGAAGCTCCAGAGGAGAATCTGTTTCCTTACCCTTTCCAGCTTCTGGAGGTTGCCCACGTGCCCTGGATCCTGGCCCCTTCCCCCGTCCTCAGAGTCAGCGATGTTGAATCTCTCTGACTTTTCCTCTGTAGCCACATCCCCTTCTTACCACCTGGGAAAGTTCTCCACTTTTAAGGACCCACGTGATTAGCTGGGCCCACCTGGAGAGGTCAAATAATCTCCCCATCACACAGCCCTTGAGGTAATTGCATCTGCTAACACCCTTTTGCCACACAAGGTACCATATTCACGGGTTGTGGGATTAGGACATGGGCATCTCCGGGGGCCATCATTCTGCTACCATGTGCTCCAGTAACGTGTTTTTCGAGCACCTGCTTAGTTAACCCTCATCGCAGTTCTCCTACTGGGTAAGTACTAGTGTCCCCACCTTATGACGAGGAAGTAGAGGCTGAAGCAGGCTCTGCTGGAGACAAACCTTGTCGACAGTGACACTGCAGCCGCTGCTGGTGACTCTGCCCTGCCCATCACCGCAGTCTCTGGAACACTCTACCGCGGTACCTAAGTAGCCTCAGCCACGTGGGGGCGTAGTTCACATGCACGCTGGTCCCTCATCCTCCCGCCATCACTGTCTGAACTCTTGCTATCACTTGCCTTGACCCCTTTTCCTAAAGAGAATCGTCTGATCCTAACGTTTGGGAAGGAGAGACTGCAGAGGGGACCCAGGGGTCAGCCTGCTTCATTGTTCTTCCACCCCAGGCCAACCTGCTCGGAACAGGGTTGCGTGGTAACTGCCACACTGCTGCCACCCTGCCCCTCCAGCCCACTCTGTCCTTGCTCTCCCTAGGAGGGTGTCCCAGGCCTCTGGTGTAGACACAGTCCCCAAACCTCATGGGAACCCCACCTCCATCCCCGAATGTGCTGCGACTCCCCCAAGAGCCTGGCTCCAGCCGGAGAGAGCGGAGGTACAAAAATAAGTACTCTCAGACGGCAAGAGCCCGAGGAACGTTGGTCCAAAGTTACCTCTGGCTGTTCTGTGAAGTGCACAGTTGCTTTAGCTCATGAATTTGTAAATACGACTCCTTTAGCACCCCAAGGACCTGCCCAGCCCTCCTGCCCAGCCCTCCCGCCCCGCCCTCGGCCACGTGGAGGAGCCCCAGCGGCGGCTGCCTGCGTGATCCTGGAGAGACCTGTGCTCGCGTGTGAAATGGGATGCCTTGAACTCTTCGGAAGCCAGACTTTATACTTTTTTACAAATAAAAAAGGAATATCATGTTGTGGAGAACAGGAGAAAAAGAAAGCACTCGTTTTCCTACGGCCCTAATCATCATTTTGCTAAAATATGTATATGCATTTGACGCTGCTAGAGTACCTATTCTTTGACCCACAAATATTTACTAAGCACCTGCTCTGTGCCAGGCACTGTTCCAGATCGTTATTGTTGGGCAGGTGAGACTGCACAAACGCCATGGGTGGAGTCCTCTTCTCTCTCCAGCTGCAAGGGACCAAGGCTTTTTTGCAGCAGAAAGCTTGGCCAGCTCACAAATCCCATCTAATTAGGCCAGTCCAACTGGGGAGGATTGGAACCTACCAGTGGGCAGATTTTGAATAGCATGAAATATCATTCAAAGTGCTAATTATTTAAGCTTTTTAAATCACTTCTACTGTCTGAGGACCTAGTCAGAGAGAGAGGGCCCAGGGACCGATGAAGTTCAGTTCTGTAAAACTGGAATCCACACTCCACAATGTCGTTCACGAATCCAACTGCGAGTAACCTCATTGCAAAATCTGCCTCAGTGCTGATGTAGCAGCTTGTCTGAGAGCCTCCACCAAGCTTTATTCAGATACCTAAAGGTTTACAAACAGTCAGAATGCATTGCCCAAGGCACAGGCTCAGGTGTGCACAGTGCAACCTCCTCTGTGCATAACTCCACTGAATTCCCTGCTGCAGGCTTCCTGCCCAACGCAGAGGTCATCGAGACAATAACAGGTCAACCGTCTCATGTTCAGGGCTGCTCTCCATTTGTCCCCCCTTGTTTCCTCCCTCAACCCTCTCAGACACTAAGCTCTGGGAGGAGGATGCAGAGACCACCGTGGCCTGAGGGGGGCATCTATCTGGCTTCTCTCTGTCCTGGTCCTAGGCCAGTATCCTGGTGCCGTGACTCACCTGGACAGAGCTGCTAAAAAATGATTAGAGGGCTTCCCTGGTGGCGCAGTGGTTGAGAGTCCGCCTGCCGAGGCAGGGGACACGGGTTCGTGCCCCGGTCCGTCCGGGAAGATCCCACATGCCGCGGAGAGGCTGGGCCCGTGAGCCATGGCCGCTGAGCCTGCGCGTCCGGAGCCTGTGCTCCGCAACGGGAGAGGCCACAACAGTGAGAGGCCCGCGTACCACAAAAACAACAACAACAACAATGATTAGAGAAGACGATTTCGGGGATGCAGACATTATTTAACACTTCAGGGAGCAGACAGTCTCTGTTTGGAGAACTGTGAAATGAGGCAGAAGGCAGCAAGCTTTAATAGGATAAAGAATAAAGAACAAGGAAGAGAGAAATAGAAAATAGCTGATTGGCTGGGACCACTTGTTTGGGATGAGAAGGACCAAGGACATAAGTGGAGAGCCCAGAGCTGGGCTGGCATACGCGGATTGGAAAATTGGGTGAATTTACTGTGTCTCTGGTCAAGCAGGGCATTTACAGGGACACGAAAGTTATCTAAGTTTTGGTTTGCTGACTTGGAACCCGGGGCAGGATTGGCTCCCTCTTGGGCCTAGAAAATTATTTAGATGCCCTCATACATTCCCTCCTGTGTAGGGGGTGGGAAGCAGGTGCAACCCTATCTGGTCTCTGTCGGGATTGGCCACCCAATCACTGCTCAGAAAGACCCCCAGCAGGGCCCCCGGGACCTGCTCATTCTCCCTCTTTCTTCCCCTCCCTGCTTCTCGGGGGCAGATGGAAACGCTGGTTGATCTCTTGCATCCCCACCACACCTCACATTGTAGGGAGGCCCCCTGCAGCCATTTCTGTCACAGCCCCCTTAGGCCACTCCTTGTCACTCCGGAAGAACTAGTACTGTGTCTCCTGACACTTAGGACAAGGACCCATTCCCACCGCCCTGGTTTATCTCTTGAACAGTCTAGATGTAGTGGCCTCCAATGGTCCATCTTTCCTGCTGAGGTTTACACAACTTGTTTAGAGGTTTGATCACATTCCTGCATCCCTTTAGCTTTTACTTACCTATGCATCCTGGTCGGGAAGATTCACCCTGCAGGTCTGAGTGACAGAAGCGCTGGACCCCGGGGGATGGGTGGGGAGGTTACGCTGGACTGATGTCACCAAACCGAGAACTTCTCACCACAGTGACTCAAGGGAGAAACTTGGGCTGCCTGTGGAACAAATATGGGTGAAATTCCACTTTTATTTCTGAATTTGGGGCCTGTTCAGATTATAGTATACTTATATCCTTTCTATGCTCTTTATTCAGATGGACATTCTAGACTTTCTGGAAGAGAACATTTTTTTTCTCATCCCAACTCTTGTCGTACAAGACCTACTACTATTTATCCCTACCCAGGATGACGTAAGGGGATTCAGAAGAATAAGATCATTTCAGGATCTTTTAAATGCTTTTAAGGATGTTATGTTGTCCAAGGATGCTTTGAATTTTCATAGAGTGCATAATCGTAATGATAATAATAGCTACTACTCGTTAAATACTTACGTGTACATTGCTCTACAGAGATTATTTGTTTAATCTCCACATCATCCCTATTCCTCCACTCATCCATTTATTCCATTCGACAAATATTTATTGAGAGCCCACGCTTGCAAGGTGGGGCAGCACTCCAATCTCTACTTGACCTTTGGAACAGTTCAAGGACAAACATCAACTAGGGTGTAGGAGAAATGTGGGTGATAGCTGAATATCGGGATGTTATCCTGAGCAGAAAAAGAAGGAACTTCACTAAAAATCCCTTTTGAGTGCTGCCTCTTAGAAATTCAGAATATCTCAGTCACCAACTTTTAAAAATAGCCTATTTAACTAATTCGGAGTTTGCCAAGGTAAAGGGAACTTCCCTTGTCTTTTGGGAAAAATTTCCCTAAAGTAACCATTGAAGAGATAAAAATCCAGTGTCCTATAGAAGCAGGGAAACGGAAGAATAAAAATATTCATTGGATTACTTCCATTTTGTAAAAACCTAAATTACCACTTGATGGCACCAAAAACTAAGGAACCCCAAAGGGCTCCTTGCTGCTAACCCGTAACGGCATTTAAAACTCCATTTTTCCCTAGTGTGAGGGAGGGATGCTATACTATTCTTCGAAATATGTTTTGATGTATTTTTGTTCTCGGAAGAGCTTGTCACCTGTGACTGTCTCTTCCCCTGCCTGGGACGGACATCACTGCCCAGGCTGGAGTTTAAAACAGTTTGAAAATGATGGCTCAGACAGCCAGGAGGAGGAGGTTTCCTGGGGACTTGAAGGCGGGGCTGTGAATGTCAGTAGGTCTGGTCTGGAGGACTACAGCCTGGAGTGTCGATTTGAAGACAGACTGCAGGCACTCAGGGGCTAGTACTGGTTAGGAAGTCCTAGCAGAGCTGCCTGCGGGGCCTGGGAAGGCGAGGGGCACCAGACAGGGGGGCGCTTGACACGGACCCCAAGGGGAGGGTAGCCCAGAGGGTGTGGGACCTGCCGGAGAGGTGGTCCCATGCTGCTGCTTCCTCCTGGCTGCAGGAGCCCTTGGGCATCCTGCACGGACCCGGAGGTGACTGTGGTGGGCCGGGTGTCCCGTAGCAGCCTGGGATGAGGCCCTGCTTCGTTGCGCAGGGTGAGAATAAGCGCTTGCATTTCTGCTGGGGCTAGAGGTGGGGTGCAGCAGGGAGACACTCCAGAGCCAAGCCAGGAGGGCGCTGCGGAGGCTCCCAGACCAGCAACTCAGGTGACAGCTGTGGGGAGCTCTGTGTCCGGGGCAGGGACTCCCCCTACATGTGTGCCCGAGGCCTCACTTCCCTGGGGCCGCTCCCAGCCAAGGCTGAGCTGCAGGATGCTGGGGCAAATGGCACTCCCCTGACAGCCAGCTGGGGCTCAGGGATGCCCCACTGGCTCTGCTGAGCCTTCTGCAGGAGGTCAGGACATGTCCACCAACCGTCTTTCCTGTCCCTTCGCTCAGGGTCAGACTTGCATTGTGGTCTGGCAACTCTCCCAGCCGTGGATCCCTTCCCGTTTCCTCTACACAGGCGTTCCCCCCATAGTGTCCTTGTACGTTAATCCTACCTTCTTGTTGGCTTCTCAGAGGCCCTGGGCTCACACAGCCCCCTGACACCACGAGGTCCCAAAGCTGCCCTTACGTGCGGTGCTGTCTCTACTCTGCAGACGGGAAGTGAGAGAAAGACTGGGTGGGACTTTGAAGTGAGGGAACTGAAAACCTGAATTGCCTGCTTACCTGAAAAGAAACAATGTAAGCTAGAAGAGATAAGTAACACTGGGGTGACAAGATTAAGGACTTTTCCAGAACAAAGTGGTTATGGGAGTTTAAGCTTGGTTCTAGAAAATTAAAGACGGATGTATTTCCCAGTACCTGAGTCACAGTGACTGTACCTCTGCCTGATTCATTGCACACAGAGCCTGTCTGGGCTGCTCTTGACTGTGAATTTGGGGCCACCCGAGCTACCTCTCACCTCTATGGCACCATCGTGATGGGCTGGCTCCGTGTCGCTGGTGGAATGGAGCACTGGGAAGGGAATTACCTCTTAGAGTCGATTGAACAGTGTCCCTCCCAAATTCACAACCACCCAGAACCTCAGGATTAGAACTTATTTGGAAATACGGTCTTTGCTGATGTAACTGAGGGTGGAGCTGAGGTTATACTGGGTTAAAGCATAACAATAAATCCATGGGGGTGTCCTTATAAGAGACAGAAAAGGGCACACAGACCCAGGGAAGGAGGCCATGAAGACAGAGGCAGAGAGTGGAGTGATGCTACCACAAGCCAAGGGGTGCTAGGAGCCCCCAGAAGCTGGAAGAGGCCAGGAAGCTTCCTCCCTTAGAGCCTTAGGAGGGAGCAGGCCCTGCTGACACCTTGATTTCAAACTTCTGGCCTCCAGAACGATGAGAAAATAAATTTCTGTTGTTTAAGTCACTCGTATTGTGGTACTTTGTGTATGGCAGCCCCAGGAAACTAGTACACCTCTCTAATAAATTTATACTGGTAAGAACAGGCCCAGCCCTAGCAATTTTTTTTTTTTTCTTGTGGTACGCGGGCCTCTCACTGCTGTGGCCTCTCCCGTCGTGGAGCACAGGCTCCGGACGCGCAGGCCCAGCGGCCATGGCTCACGGGCCCAGCCGCTCCGCGGCACGTGGGATCCTCCAGGACCGGGGCATGAACCCGTGTCCCCTGCATCGGCAGGTGGACTCTCAACCACTGCGCCACCAGGGAAGCCCCCAGACCTAGCAATTTTGAGGCTCAGATAAAAGTACAAATGGAAGCCCACACCCCTCTACATCTAAATATTTACATGTTATAAAACAAGCTACCCTCCATACCACTAGGATAGCTTTTATTTATTTATTTATTTATTTATTTATTTATTTTATTTTTGCCTGCGTTGAGTCTTCGTTGCTGCGTGTGAGCTTTCTTTAGTTGCGGCAAGTGGGAACTACTCTTCGTTGCGGTGCGCGGGCTTCTCATTGCGGTGGCTTCTCTTGTTGTGGAGCACAGGCTCTAGGTGCGCGGGCTTCAGCAGTTGTGGCACGTGGGCTCAGTAGTTGTGGCTCGCAGGCTCTAGAGCGCAGGCTCAGTAGTTGTGGCGCACGGGCTTAGTTGGTCCGCGCCATGTGGGATCTTCCCGGACCAGGGCTCAAGGCCATGTCCCCTGCATTGGCAGGCAGATTCTCAACCACTGCGCCACCAGGGAAGCCCCCAGGATAGTTATTATTTAAAAAAGAAAACTACAAAATAACAAGTGCTGTTGAGGATGTGGAGAAACTGGAAGTCTCGTACTTTGCTGGTAGGAATGTAAAATGGTGCAGTTGCTGTGGAGAACAAATTGGCAGTTCCCCAAATACTTAAATATGGGATTCCCATTTGATCCAGCAATCCCACCCCTAGGTATATACCCCCCAAAATTGAAAGCAGGGACTCTGTACCCATGTTTGCAGTATTATTCACAGTAGCCAAAAGGTGGGAACAACCAAGTGTCCGTCGACTGCCACACCACACGGATAAAACTACATGAGGTCTGTCCATACGTGAATATGATTCAGCCTTGAAAAGGACATTCTGACACGTGGTACAACCCAGATGGACCTTGAAAACATCATGGTAAGTGAAATAAGCCAGACGTGGACAAATACTGTATGACTCCACTTACAGAAGTTACCCAGAGCAGTGAAACTCATAGAGAGAGCAGATTAGAGGTCACAGGGGATGGAGGACGGAGGGATGGAGAGTTATTGTTTAATGGGTACAGAGTTTCAGTTTGGGAAGGTGAAACATTTTTGGAGCTAGATAGTGGTGATGGTCGCGCAGTATGGTGATTGTAGTTAATGCCGTTGGTGCCCTGGTGCTCCAGGGTCCTGGGTACCCAGAGGATGACCTCCGGCTTCAGGAGGACCCAGGGACTGGGTCCGTGAACTTTGGTGGGTGGGACTGGATAGGGAAGGGTCACTGGGGGCCTTTAGGTGCGGACCTCAGGGCAGGGGTCCCACTTCATCAGGCCTAAGGCAGTACAGGACAGTCTGGGACACCTGCTCCCTGTGACGAGGATGCGGTTCAGACTGGAGAGGCCATTAAGCCTGACCTGGATCTTTGTTTCTCTTTTTGGACCCGCAGAATCCGGACCCCTGCCCACCCTGGGGGCGTTCCCCACCTCATGAGAGTCTCACTTTCCCAGGCTCCCTTCCTGTGAATCGAGGCGTTTGACCTTGGCACAGTCAGCCAGATTTTTCTGGTCTTGGCTTTCCTGGCTGCTGGTGACAAGAAGAAGGAGGGGCACTGAGGATCCCCTCTGGTGGGGGTGGTGCTCAGGGGGCCCCAGGGCAGCGGGACTGGGGGCCTGCAGGGCTGAGGCAGCAACTGGATCGCCTGTGGCTTTAGCGAAGGATGCAGCGGTGTCTTGATGGAGCTAATTCTGCTGCACGATTTTAGCATCACACAGTTGTTTTGGGTGTCCTTACTTAGCCTGGATTTTTCTGTCCTCCTGGAGATTCTGTGAGGTAGCAAATGTGCTTTTAATAAATCCCCTTTCTACTCAAATTAGCTGGAGTCTATTTCTGTGGTTTGCAGTTAAGAACCCTGATAAAGGGGCTTCCCTGGTGGCACAGTGGTTGGGAGTCCGCCTGCTGATGCAGGGGACGTGGGTTCGTGCCCCGATCCGGGAAGATCCCACATGCCGCGGAGCGGCTGGACCCGTGAGAGGCCCACGTACTACAAAAAAAAAAAAAAAAAAAGAACCCTGATACAGGTCCCTCGGCACATGTGGAGTCCAGGGCCAGAAGTATATGCAAAGTACCTCCCGTGTAGTTTTAAGTGGAGTATACCAAGCTATTGATTGCAGAAACGTTCCTGAAAACTAGATGGAAAGAAGGGTATCTGGGCATTGATCTATAACGTAGCACTCTTAAAAATGGACGACCTCCAAAAACCCAAGTGTCCACCATTGGATGAATGGAGAAACAAAATGTGCTACATACACCTTCCATACCATACAATAGACTATTATCCAGCCTTTAAGAGGGTTCTGGGACTTCCCTGGTGGTCCAGTGGCTAAGACTCTGCGCTCCCAATGCAGGGGGCCCGGGTTTGATCCCTGGTCAGGGAACTAGATCCCACATGATGCAACTAAAAGAGCCCACGTGCTGCAACTAAGACCTGGGGCAGCCAAATAAATAAATAAATATTTTTAAAAATAATAAAAGGAATGAAGTTGTGACACATGCTACAACGTGGATGACCCTTGAAGACATCGTGCTAAGGTGGACATTGTGTGGACACAGAAGGACAAATACTCTGTGAGTCCACTTATATGAAGCCCCTAGAGCAGTTAAACCCATAGAGAGAGAAAGTAGAAGGGTGGTTGCCAGGGCCTGGGGAAAAGGGCAAATGGGGAGTCTTTGTGTAATGGGCAGATTTTCAGTTTGGGAAGATGAAAAACATCCTGGAGATGGATCGTGGTGATGGTTGCACAACAACATGAATGTACTTAATATCAGTGACCTGTACACTTAAAGATGGTTAAAATGGTAAATTTCATGTTATCTGTATTTTAACACAAAAATTACAAAAAAGATGTCCTCCACAGGGAAGGTTTTGTGTATCAGAGTCTGTCTGATAGTGAGACTTGAACCCTACATCAAATTAGATTTCCTAAGTTAAGTTGGCCCTTAGAAACTGGCTGCAGGAGGATGTGTATGGGGCCATCTTTGTGGTAAGAACTGGCCATGGTCCCCTCCCGTAACTACTCACTGGAACCAAAACAGACGCAGACGGTCTGAGACGAGGTTGTCTTAGCTAACTATTATTTCAGGATTCCGCATGGACTGAGCAGCAGCACTGAAGCTATGGATGCCCATTCCTGCAGGTCCCGTATGTAGATCACTGAATGCCCTCCTCAAGAAAGGCTTGAGAAAATTTGGGACTCAAAGAGGTCAGGAGATATTCCTGTCAGAAGTCTGGTAAGGATTCATGGCTGAGAGCCCCCATCCCCAAAGCTGAGAACTCTGTGGAGCTAGGCAGCTCTGTCCCACTTCAGCCAGGGCAGGAGATGGAGGTGGATGCAGGTGGGATGGTCCTGAGAGCTGAGGGTGTTAGTAAAGCTTTTGTCTCCGGGGACCTCAACATTTTACTGCGAACTAGAGTAGAATAGAGGAGCTTCAGAGCCATGTTCCAGGGTGGTTTTTCCGCTTGATAAATGTTCATGGTTCTGGAGGCATCAAACAATGAAAAAGCACTTCTGGAAGGCACGTTCCTGGTTCAAGATGGCAGGATGCGGTGATTGTATTTGAGCACCTTGAGCTTGCTGTATCCAGAGGGGAACAATTGACCACAGGGACGTTTGGGTGTAGACTCTTCAAGACAGCACGTCACAGGTATTAATGTGTCCAAATCTCTTGTCCTAGGAACTCCAGAGCACAAGCCTGGGTATGCACTGGTAAGTCTGCCCCAGTCACGCGTCATGCACGAGTCAGATCACCCCTGGGCCAGGATCCCAACATTTCAGGGTAAGGACCTCCTGCTAGAATCCTCTCACATGGGGCTGATGCACACGGCATGGGCCTCAGCTGGGCAAGGGCAGAAATCCAGAACTGTCCAGCAACCACTCCCAAGGGGGCCCCAACTAGGGAGATTTAATTAAACTTCCTAAAGATGCTGGACGATTGCTTGTCCATAACATCCGTAGCAGTGATGCCACAGACATCTCAGGTTGGGGGGTGGGGGGAACCTAGGCTGCCCGTCTCTGCCCGGAAAGAGTCAAGACACAGGAAACCTCATCCAGTGGCAGCTAATTTTAGGGACAAGCACAAGAACGGCGTGAGTGGCTGCTGCCGCGTCCTGGAGCTGCTCAGATGGGAATAGGCAATAGCTGGGGGCTGGAGGGAGGGCTTGGGGCTGTTGGGGGACAGGGTGTTGCTGGGGACCCAGGGGCTGCAGTATAGGAGCAAGACGGTTAACTGCTGAAGCCCCTCTGTGTCCTGTCCTGGGACAGTTTAGGGCCTTATCCTAATTGGTTACTGTTGTGAGCTGAATTGTGTCGCCCCAAATTCAGGTGTTGAAGCCCTAGCCCCCAGCGCTTCAGGATGTGACTGTATTCGGAGACACGTTCTTTAAAGAGGTGATTAAGTTAGAATGAGGCCCTTGGGGTGGGCCCTAATCCAAGATGACTGGTGTTCTTATAAAAAGAGGAGATTAGGACACAGACACACGCAGAGGGACGTGAGGACACAGAGAGAAGAGGGCCGTCTACACGCCAAGGAGAGAGGTCTCAGGAGGAACCGACCCTGCAGGCACCTTGACCTCAGACCTCCAGCCTCCAGGACTGCGAGAAATAAATTTCTGTTGTTCCAGCCCCCCAGTCTGTAGTATTTTGTTATGGCTGCCCTAGCAAATGAATATACCCATAAGTAGGGGAGGAAGATGAAAGAGGGCAAGACATCATAATCCACAGAAAATCCTGCTGCCCATTAGGGAGTGTCCTACCCTTGCTTCAGAAAGTAACATCAGAGCACCTGCGGGCAGAAGGTAGGGCTAAGAGCACTTCGGGGGGCAGGGGGGCGTGCAATAAGCCATCGTGCACCTTGGCTTATCTGCTGCCACTGGGGAGTCAAGTGGAAGGGGCTACAAGCAGCCCCTTTCTGGTCCATTTCTGGAGGCAGAGACTGGAGATAGAGTCCCAGCTCCTCTTTTGGGGGAACCCTGGGACCACAGGTTTTCTGATAATCCAACTTCTCACCATTGTGCCCTGAAGTCTCCTCCCCAGCCCCCAGCCCCCTTTGCTCAGTACAATCATTGACTGAAGTTACAGGGGGAAAAAAGAGGCTACAGTCTACCCAAGACAGAAAGATCAGGCGCCTATTTGCAGAGCAATTTTCCCACTGACAGTGACTAGATAGATGGTGACAGGCTGGGAGGAAGAAGCACCATGTGGACCAGAGAGGTGGGGGCAGGTGCCGGATTCCTGCAGCGGAGGGGAGAGCCACGTGGGCAGGGCTCACCCCTGAGCCGTCCCTCTCGGCTTGCTGTCCCCGAGCTCAGCTGTCGTCCATGGCACAGCGAGGCGCTTGTCCATCTGTGCCTGGGACACTGCCCTGCTCTGCCAGCCCCTTGCCGGGTGGACAGCCTTCGGCTCCGCAATCCTCCAGAGCAGAGTGGGACACTTGACATCTTCAGACTGATAAAAGCACGCAGGGAAAGCCCTGATCCCAGCTTGCGGGGGACAAAATAGAGCTTCTCTGTGGCTGGTCAGGTGATACACGGACTACATATTTGCTATTACAAAGCCATCCACCAAAAATGCCCAGTGGGTAATATGCCTGAGTTTCCTACCCTCTCCCTCTTTCTCTTTTCAGGAAAGGCTCTTGAGCCTAGAATGTTCCTGTTCTAGAACTTTCACCTCAGGTTACTCCTTTTACAATTCCAGGGTATCAGAACTATTTAAGGGATTGGAACGCAACTCAGATTAATGATAAAATTAACCTAGGTTGTGCTTGGCTTGACCTGTATAGATAGGTCTTTGCCTACCACCCCGACCTCTCCCCGGGGGTTCCAGGGATTCTCTGAGGGGTGGAAGTGCACGTCCCAGGGGTCACTCATTTTTGCCTTGTGCATGGAGACCTCTGCTTTCTCCAACACCCACTGCTTTCCTCTCATCTATTAGGGACCACTTCTGCACCACCCACCTCGGGGCTCGGAGGGCGTATAAAAGCTAACCTCTCTGACTCAGGGATGGTGACCAGAGGTGACCTAACACATCTTTGTCAGCAGAGCACAGGAAGAATGTTCAAAGGAAAATGTTGAAAATCCTTAATCTCATTTTGGCCAATAGCACAACCTCCTTCTCCCCCAGCACATTCTGCTAAGAACATGAGTTAGGTGGGCATCCCCCCCATCTCGTTTCCCTGGCTCACCCTTGCATGGTGATCGGTCTGCGGAAATGAGGAAGGAGCAAACACTGAAAGCATAAGGTCAAGGTCTTGGAGAACCACACACCTAGCGGTCAAGTCGGAACGAATGGGAGTTGACTGTACTTTCCTCTTTACCCAGAACAGTGATTAAAGTTGGGACGAATTAAGGTTGATTTTAGTTGTTTTGCCTAATTTACACTGTTGTAGGCTGGACCTTTTCGTTTTTGTCTGATACAATTTTTATAACCAAGCATAGGGCCGCTGGGTGGGTCTAAAGGAGCCACGGTTGCCAGAAATATTTAACTATTGTTTTCTCAGCTGCGGAGGCTGAGCGTCCTTCATTAGGGCAACATATGGAGAATAACTTACCAATAATGAGCCTGTCGTACGTGTTATTTTCAGACGACTGGAGCAAAGCTAGTTGGATGCACTTTCACCTTTGTTACTTGCCACCTAAATCACCTAGCAAGTACACAGTAGGCCACCACAGGGCACTCTGGTTTTAAAAAGAGAGTAGCAAGTCCCTCTAAAACGCGGCAGGGGTGATGACTGAGGACCCTCTCGTACCCTAAACAAACGGAAGTCAGCAGCATGATATCGTGATATATTCAGAAGGGTTTGCTAGGTGCTAGCTGCGATGAACGGAGACAGAGTAGTTCAGCAAACTCTCACCCGGGGGCTTAGGAGTTTCACCCTCAGTCACGTGAAGCCAGATATTTGTCAAACCATCTAGCAGTGTTCAGCCCCTGGTGTTCTCAGGAAGTGTACATGTGGTTCCTTCCCCAAATGACGTGCTGTCCAGCTGGGGAAATTAGACTAATACTCAAGAAACAATTAATAAACAACCAGTACTTAAAACTGTGGTCCCAACTTTACACATAATTGATTTATTCAACTAACTCTTTTGCTCAGCCAGTACCAAATGAGAAAGGAATGACCTCTGCCTTGAGGAGCTAAGTGTTTGGGGTAAAACAGACAGATAAACAAGTACCTCTAATAAAATCATTTAGTAGGTGCTGTCATAGAAGTTAGAAAACTCTTCTGCATGGGTCCAGAGTCACAGCTATTTTAGGTTAGCTACTTGTGGTAGTCCCAATACTTAAGTTTCTGTCGTCTGAAGGTGACTGATTTTTTTCAGTCTCCTTGAGGAAATTGTAGGTAGAAAAACATTGTTTGCCAAACTCCACAGTCATTGGCAGAAAAAGGACAATGAATACAAGTTTAATGGGCCCAAATTTGACCTTTGACTAAATTCGTAATTTCGAACATTCTTCTTTTAAGCCATGTGGGGCATTTGCAAAGGCAGATCAAAGATGTGTCTTCAGGCTTCCTAGCAGGGACAGAAAACCCCCCATTTACACTCTTTATTGTGTTCTCTTGACATAAACAAAGTGGCTGCTGCTCAGAAGAAACTCAGCTACTCCTGACGCAGGAATCTCCAACAGGAGACTCTGGAGGTACGGCGGGAAGGGTGCTCGCCAGTTCCTCCTACACGAACACGGTTTTGATCCTTTTATGTCTCTTTTCTTATAGAGCCTCTAAATGCTGGCTGATGAATATCTCCAAAGGGTAATTTAGAGATTGCAGTTTTATGAAGGGCCGAGACAATGCTGGCCAAGAATGCAGGGCCGAACCCAGGGTAATATTTAGAACATCCAGAGTGACGGACAGATTCCATGTCCCAAGGCAATGCTCCAAAAATACTCTTTCTCACAAGTGGATTTTTTTCATGATGTTTGGACAAGAGAGAGCACATGATTACAATCTAGGTAAGGAATCTAGAGGGCAAAGTGTCTGTGTTGCCGATTTGGTGCTGACTCAGAGCAGGAGACGGTCCATCTATTACCGTAAAGGAAACTGCCCAGTGCTGGGTCTACACGGGTGACCACCACACCATGAGAGTCCCCACTGCCCCTCGGTGCTGAGAGTCAACTTGATTGAGGACCGCTCGCCCCACTGTGGGTCACTTTGCATTCTCCCTGCAAAGGTGCTGGGCAGGAAGAATCCATCTGGAACATTCCAAATACCGAGGGAAGGTCCGGGGAGGCTCAGGGCTGGGGACCTAGCCTCCCACAGACGGGTCCAATCTGGGTTCAGGCTCCTCCCAAGGTCCACCCAGGAGGGCTGCTTCCACAGATTCCTGTGGGGCTGCTTCCCCCCACACAGCACCTGCTATGGGCTCTGCTCCTCGGTGTTCTCACGGGCCCTGCCATGCTGGCCTGTCTAGTTGGAGGGGAACAAAGGGCAGGGAGTAGAAAATGCATTTCTCTTTAAGATGTGATGTTTTAGAAACGCACCCTGAAAGTAAAGATCCTTACTTGGGACAGACCCAACCGATGCCGGGCCAGGGTAGGCCAGGAGAAGCAGGACCAAGAGTCCCCGAAGGCTGATGGGATTCAGATCAGAGCTCTGTTCTCAGGGTTTTATCTTGGACTTTTATCTGGCCAGTGAGATCTGAAGTCCCTTTTGCAGGACTGGAGGACAGAGGGCGGGGCCGGCCCTGCTCTGAGACCCTGTCCATCAAATGGATGGGATAAAGCTTCACTCACCACTCCAGTCAAGTTTGCTAGTCCAAATTTCTAGCAGATCTGAAGCTGTTCTGAGGCCAAATGATGAACCAAGACAATTGCTGCTAAATGACTTGCCCACCATTTTGAGGACCTGCTGTCTCCAGCCCTGACTCTGAGTTCTGTCCTTTTCCTACAGACATGAGCACCCACAACTGCCCCACTGTTTCCCTTCTCTCGGTCTGAGCGGCCTACCCCGTTGCTATGCTAACTCTCCGCGTTTCTAACACTAAGGGGAGCGCTGGGCTTTTGGGAAGCCCTTGATGGCTGTCTCCTCATAACCAAGGGCTCAGTATCTAGGGTAAAGCAGAGGTCCTTCCAGATGAGGAGAACATTCTAGGATGTGACTGGAATTCACTGGGTGTCCCTGGGGTTAACCCTGAGCAAAGCATACGTGGCCTTGAGAGGGTTTAAAACTTAAGAGTAAACTCTTGATGGAAGAAAGGAATTCTCCCACGTGGGGGTCAACCTACGGGTTCCACCACCTAATGGGTCTCCCACTCATGGGTTCTCCCACTCATAGACCCACTCTGCAGCCTTCTTGGTTGCCAAGCTTCCTCCTCCCTTGGTCCCATAAGGTCCTTCCCCAAGCCTTCTCCACCGTGCTTCCCTGTCGTCTGGTGGGAGAAAGAGGGATCTTGTTTCTGTAGGGAACTTGTGGAGGCGAAAGATGGAACCTCTTTCCACCCTGGACCTTTGGGACTCTTCATTTGCTGGGGCTCCTTGGGCTCCGTTACCCCTTCTCTCTACACCTCCCTCAGCCCAAACATTCCCTACCTCTCAAGAGGAGGATGTTTTCTCACAAAGACAAGCCAGGCGCAGAAATAGCCAACCTATTTGTGGCTTAAATGCAAGCAGTTTTATTTTTACAGAGTTGCCGTATTTTCTCTAAGTATAAATCATTAGCTACCACAGTGAAATTCCGGCTCCATCTGCAAGAGTTCCTGCTTTCGTTAGTGGTGCCAATTACTCACAAAACAATCGGTGCCTTCCACTGCCCACTCGATCTGGGGGCAGAGAGCGTCATCTCTTCCAGGCTCCTCCCCAAGCGGGGGAGGACCCCCACCCTGGGTCCTCTCCCCCTGCCTGGACTACATCCGAGCTCTCCAGGCACCACTTCCTGCTGCCTTGCTCCTGGTTTACCTGCTGACCGTTACCAGTTTCCAAATGGGGCAACTTGTTGCTCTCTGCAGGATGGACAGCCTCCTCTGTTCTGTTAGGAGCTGGGAGAAGCAGATCGGTGAGGCCCTCTATTCTGTTGACTTAAATCATGACGTTGGAGGCTTCCTTCTCATTGGTCCCTCGGCTCAGGGTTTCGTAGCCCCCGAAGGAACAGGGTGAAACGTTCATAAGATCTGGACGGTCCCTGAGCTTCTGAGAAGCAGCCAACGTGGAGCCCAGGAGCAGAGCACGCCACTCATCTTCCCTCACTCCTCTTTCCCTTCTGCTCTCTTCCTTCCTGCCCGTGACCTTGGCATTTGCTCAGCCAGCCTGTTCCTTCTCTCCCGATCTGTATTTGCTTCCCCGTGTCTGATCCCCACTTCCTCTTGGCCTGGCCATTTGCCTTAGGTTGTCCTGGTTTTCCCCGCAGTTTCTGATGATCCTCTGGGAAATGTAAAGGTCTTCAGGAGGCTGACCTTTCCTCCCTTGGAACATCAAATCCAGGTAATGAAAACGCACTGAGTTCACACGATTTTTGATTTGCTGCTCAGCTTACCTAGTAAATGCCCTGACCTCACCTTGTTGTGCCTGTGGCTTGAAGGTCCTCGGGGACGTGCCCTGGTCACCCCTCTCCCCTTCCCAACGGAGGACAGAGCCCCAGGTCAGGTTTCCCACAAGACCAGTTTGGCTCGCCTTTCGTCTTCCTGCTTATGAAAATAGTTCGAGGAAAGCTTCATCTGTGGGTTCCTAAGTCTGCTTTCCCACAGAATCTGAAATTGCATCCTTGCCCTCTTTTGATTTAATCAGTCCCGGGAGTCCACGACTACGTTGACACAATAACCATGAAGGAATACTTTTGAAAAAAGAAGAAATAAATGCTGCCATGAAGCGGGTCTGTTGACAAAGGGAACGGGGGTGGCGGGAGGGAAGTAACCTGACTGCCTGGGTGCGAATCTGCACCTAACAGAAACAGCTGCTCCCAGGAATTGTCTTTGAACCAGGCTGAGAAGCAAGCTGGGCATTGATGCTCGTCCACCCCGGGATGGAGCTCCTGGGCTCGCTCTCTCTCTCTCTCCTCCATTGCATCACACTTACACTCTCGTGTGGGCATGAGACTCTCTGAAAATGGGTTGTAGGAAGGGAACGGATATTTAATTATTTAACAAAAAGTCCCTCACTGTGCAGGTGTCTACCTATGCCTCATTTAACCATTGAAACTTTTTTTTTTAAGATTCTTTTGATGTGGACCATTTTTAAAGTCTTTATTGAATTTGTTACAATACTGCTTCTGTTTTATGTTTTGTTTTTTTGGCCGCGAGGCATGTGGGATCTTAGCTGTGTGTGGGATCTTAGCTCCCCGACCAGGGATCGAACCTGCACCCCCTGCATTGGAAGGCAAAGTCTTAGCCACTGGACCACCAGGGAAGTCCCTAACCATTGCAGCTTTGGGTGGTCATGATTAGCTCCATTTTACAGGGGACAAAACTGAGTCTTCCAGAGCTTGGCAGACATCACTTGGTTAGTTACAGGCTGAGTCAGGAATTCGAGCTGGGTCTGTCTTTCTGCTGCACACGCGATTCCGCCCTTCCATGCAGCGTGTCTCTGGGCCATCTGCCTCCTCAGCCCTGGCCGGCACTGGTGGTTCAAGGGGGTCAACCACCTCACGTGATCACCAGCTTCTTCCCATTGTGGATCAGCGTGAAGATTTTCACTTGCGTGTGTCACCGAACGATGCTGTTTGAAGCACAGCTTCTGCTGATAAGCGTGGGACCATCTGCTTGGCACTTCTCAAATATTTTCAGCAGTGGGAGAGCAGCTCTGATTTCTTCAGAGAAGGGAGGCTGCAGCCATCCTGGGAGGACATGCTAGGACCGGACACCCTGCAGGCTGGTGGGGCAGCAGTGCCCCAGGATGAGAATGACCAGCCTTCCTGCTGCCAC
Source organism: Platanista minor (assembly GCA_004363435.1). Taxonomy (NCBI): domain Eukaryota; kingdom Metazoa; phylum Chordata; class Mammalia; order Artiodactyla; family Platanistidae; genus Platanista; species Platanista minor. Next base: position 7,804 of record RJWK010026956.1, on the reverse strand, counting down.
CTCTGACTCTCCCTGAGCAAGTGGACCTAGTGAGTCTGCACCCCAGTTTCTAATGGTGCAGCTACCTTTAACAACCAGAGTAAGATTTTCCCTCTTCAAAAAGCTATTGCCCGGGCCACTCTTTCTGTGCTGGTTGTTTTCATAGTGTGTTAGATGTTTGGTGTTTGTTGGCAAAACCCTCTGTCTCCTCCTGCCTTTGTTTTGGAAAATTTGCTTCTTTGCTGCATTAGCTGTCCCCAGACGTCGTTTTTCAACTTCGGGGTTGAAACTTCTGTGTTAACTTTTTCTTTTTGACTCGTGACAGGGGACAAGAATCCTAGGATCCATTCACGAATCTGATGGTGGACTTGGAGGTGTTCAAGGTTGTTTAATGGGATGTGATAAACGATAAAGGTGTTGGGGTATGAAGGGATTGTTAGTGCCTTTGATTCCTCTGGGGAAATCTCTTGGCTGGAGGTTGGATTGATGTTCCTCTGCCTTTCCTCAGGGGGCACCAGCATTAGTATTGATTTCCGTGGCTTCTAAAGACAGGTGTATGGCCCACAGGTGGCAAGGTTCCGTTGAAAATAATCTCCTGCTCTTTGATGTGAGTATCTTGGCAATATTTCCCAGGCAGGGTGGGGAGGGGAAACTGGGGATAGAAAGTGTAGGATTTTGTCCAGTCGCTATGTAGGCAGCAGTGAGAGCGTGGAAACCAGCCTGCCTCTAGTGGCCTCAGCCTTGGCACCGCGACATGTGAGGCCAGAAATTCTTTGCTGTGGGAAGCTCTTCTGTGCACTGTGGGATGTTTAGCAGCATCACTGGCCTCGGCCCACTAGATGCCAGTAGCCTCCTCCTCTCAGTGGGACCATCAAGATGCCAAATGTCCCCCAGGAGAGAACGTTACCCCCAGTCCCCCCACTTCTGAGACGAGTGGTCTAAGTTGGTCCTGCTGTATACTTGGAAAGGGAGCAAGGAGTTCCTGTTTCTCTGTGCAGATGGCTCAAGGGTTAGGAAGCTGGGAATGGGGCGTTTAATATCAGGACAGATGCTCCTGCCCGGACATTCCTGTCAGATCCCATGCCTGCCATGGAAATTCCATCTCACAGATGGGTTTCTGTTTGTCCGGGTTACTGCACACACGCAGAGGGGAGAATTTCCCTTTTCCTCTGGAGGTGCACACCTGGAAGGTCCAGCCTAGGGTCAGGCCTCTCGTTTTCGTTGCCTAGGAACAGACAAGGTTTCAGATGACCTACCCTGGACACTCATTTGGCTGGCTTTTCTCTCCTTTCCTTTCCTATCCTGTCCTTCCCTTTCTCCCTTCCCTTCCCTTTCCTTTCCCCCTCCCTCCCTCCCTCCTTGCTTCCTTCTTTCCTTTTAAGACTGACGTGGTAGACTGAGAAATCAGGATCACGGGAGCACTGTGGGCAACTGAATGGAATGTGGAAGAGGATGCCTGCTTCTTAGATCTTTAGAGAAAACGTCAGCAAGCATATACGTAGAGCATTTAAAACTCTGCCTTATACCTCATTAAAGCTGAAACTCCCCACAACTCTGCTTTCTTTCATTCTTCTTGTTTTTGTATCACCTTCGCTGCTCGTCTCTGTTCCTCCCACTTTCGTTGAGAAGTAAGTGCAGGTAGCAATTTCGAGTAGACCTGCCAGCCCACATCCTTAAACATCTATGGAAACCACCATTCCTGTTTTCCCTGCTTGTTGATTTACGATCTCAGTTTGGCGTTTGCGTGAGACTCGTATTGGCAAAACGCTTTTCAGTCTCTAGCTTTTTTTTACACCCCAGGCTTCCAGAAATACGGTAAACTATGTGCCAACTATGTGAAGGACCTGAGGTTCAGAGGGGCTAAGCTGCTTTGTGTAGGACTCACATCTATGGTCAGTTTGAGAGAAAGCATAGCTCAGAGGCAAAGCAAGCTAAGTACAGGCAGAATAGACAGTCACCCCTGCCATGTAGTTTGAACAATGTCCAACCTCTTGTTTCAAACATCTCTTTTGCATTCAGATGCCTTACCGCCTACAATTCTTTTGATGTTTGCAGGGAGGGAGGTGGGTGTTAAGTACACCCTCTCTCATAGCCTGGGGCTTGTATGAGGTGGTGGAGCCTTAGCAGCCCAGCTGGGGTGAGAGAGGTAGCAGTGACGTGGCAGGACAAGGAGGGCATCTGCAGGGCGGGGGAGGGGACCTGGAGCCAAGTCCAGAGCTTCTGCTGGGTGACGAGTATGTCCCAGGGCAGGAGACAGCGGCAGGAGGTGAAAGGCCCAACAAAATGAGGAGGGCATCTGGGTGGGGGTGGAGGATGGGCAGTGGTGGACAGAGGAGATTGTTTCCCTATTCGTGGATTGATCAAACAGGTAAATGCCTTAAGGATAATGGGAGTCAGTTTTCTTACCATCAGAGATGGGAATTACAGATACGGAGAGGAAGAACACTAAACTGGACTCAGTGATGCTGGATCAAGATTGGAGATATTGGCAAGAAGTCATTGGTAATCAATACATATGTAGAAAGTTATGGAAATATGGATGTCAGTGCATATATGTATGCCTGTACATATATATTTATATACATATACTCCTTAGCTCTGTCCCCTGAGAGGGCCTGGGAGCAGTGACACCTCAATAGCTACGGGTACACCCCACATCCAGATCTTGGCTTCTATATACTCATCTCTACTCAAAGGAACCAGGGCTCCTTGGAGAAATGGCTGATTCTAGGGACTGGTGCAGGGAACATACAAGATGAGTAGTGCCTGGTAAAACATCCAGTTTTTTGGCTTGGCAGACTAAAAATACCAGAGGAAGTATGGAACAGCAGGGAAGGTCTGATTTCTGTTTTGGATCAACTGAGGTTGGTGTGCTGTTACGAGAGGCCCAGTTAGAGACATCCAGGGCTATTAGTTATAGGGTCTGATATTCCAGAGAGATGTCTGACTTAGAACTGTAGATTTGGATTTCATTAGTACGTGGTAACAGTTGAAATGAGGGAATTGGATGAAGCCACCCAGGGAGGGTGGGAAGAGACGAGGGCCAGGAATGGAGACTGGTGGCCCAGAGGGAGGGTGAGAAGAGATCCAGGAAAGGAGACAGAGAAGAATCTACAAAGAGACAAGAGAGCCAGAGGGGAGAAAGCGTGTCTAGGCAATGGTGTCGTCTCTGAGACCACAGCCAGGAGATGGAGTATCATCTCATAACACACTTTGTACTGTGTGTGGGCAGGGGTGTGAGAACGAGATTACATCTTACTCTCTTTTGGGGGACTTGTCTAAAAGTGTGATGCTGCTGTCTGGACCATCTCACTTTTATTGTTTTCTAATAGAGGTGTTTGTTGATGGTGGTGATGACTACTGTCACCAAAGTGGTCACTCCACTTTGTAGAAGAAAGTCAGATGAGAAGAAACTGAAAACAACTCATCCCTGTCTGTTTTCATTGTTGTTCAGTGTTTGGCACTGGGTAGATGAGATGGTGCTTTAATAAATAAAAATCCATCTTTTAATAAACATTAGCATTCTTTAATAAACAAAGAGTCCAGTCCTTGAGGCTTTTAATAAAAATATTTACTAACAGTCAAACTGATTGTGGTAATCACTTCTGGTGACATTAAGGCCATTGCTAAATGTCCCCAAGGTTCTACTAGCCACATGCGTGGGTGAGTGAACTTCACACATAGGTGAACTGTTGACAAAAGACTGGAGTGGGGAGGATAAATAGTGTTCACTTGGACCTGGGCAATCTAGGCTCTGGTTCTGGCTTGGCTGCTAACTAAATATGTAATCTCGAGCTAGTTATGAGCTAGCTTCCTCACATGTAAAATAAAGAGTGGTTTGCAGTATCTACATGATTCCTTCAACTTCTAAACCTCAATTATCAACAGAGGACAGGCAGACTTGTAACAGTCAGGAAGTGTTTTTATGAAAACTCCAAGCTGTATCCTCTTACATCTTCTATCAGATACCCCAGTTTCTGGGGAAAAGAATTTCCAACATATTTGATAAAGTATTATGTTTACGAAGAATTCTTGCAACTCAGTAAAAGAAATGAAAAAATAACATGAAAAAATAATGTTGAAGAAGAAATTCAAATGACTTTTCATGAAAAATATTCAGACTCATGAGAGATCAAAGAAATGCAAATTAAATCAAAATACCTTTTAAATCACCTATCAAAGTTGGGAACTTTTTAAAATGGAGATGTTATGGGGACAAAAAGTATATATGCTGTGAAAAAAAGCATGTGATGTCAGTATAATTGATACAGTTTTTGGAAGACAACTTGCTAAAATGTTTTAAAGTCTTGAAAAATATTTATACCCTTTGATCCAGCAATTCCACTTTTAGAAATATGTCCTAGGGAGATGATGAAAGATGTGCACAAAATTTGCATCCAAGAGAGTTCATTACAGTGTTTTGTTTTTTTGAAAAAATAATGGTGAAACATCAGAAGCAACTGATACATCCAAAGTTAGAGGATTATTAAAAATAAATTATGGTACATCCAAATAGCGATGATTAAAGTCATGTTTTTTAGAGTAAAGGCTGACAGAGAAAATGCTTACAGTAAGATATTGAGCGAAAAAAAAAAAGCAGGCAAGCAAAACAGATTATAAAATGCAATCTCAGTTTTAAAAGAGAGTGTGTGTGAGAAGGAGAAAAAAAGACTAAAAGGAAACATCCCAAAATGTTAGATCAGGTTAATTTTGAGTAGTGGTTTTATGGGACTTATTTTTCCTACTGAATTTTCCAAATTTTCTTCAATGAACACAAATATGGTTTTATAATTAGAAAAAAGGCAATGATAAAAGTTAAATCCCTCATTTTGTGTTAAGATTAAACAGACTATAGGACTTCCCTGGTGGCGCAGTGGTTAAGAATCCTCCTGCCAATGTAGGGGACACGGGTTCTAGCCCTGGTCCGGGAAGATCCTACACTCTGCGGAGCAACTAAGCCTGTATGCCACAGCTACTGAGCCCGTGTGACACAACTACTGAAGCCTGTGTGCCTAGAGCTCGCGTTTCACAGCAAGAGAAGCCACCACAAAAAGAAGCCCATGCAATGCAATGAAGAGTAGCCCCCCTTTCTGCAACTAGAGAAAGCCTGTGCGCAGCAACAAAGACCCAATACAGCCAAAAATGAATACATAATAAATAAATAAATAAAGATTAAACAGGCTGTAAAATGAGCCTGTTGGGGTGAGCCCTTGGGTACTGGGGAGCCATTTAAACAGTACTGGCAGCTACTTTACTTCACAGTGGACTTTGAATGTGGAGACAACACAGTGATTTCAGTCCTACGTTGGCTAAGTCATAAACAGAAATTAAATGAGTCTTTGGAGAAAAAAAGAAATCCTATAACATTAGGAAATGTGATGTCTTCAACTCCTTAAGTAGGAAGGATTAGAGGCAGATTAGATTAGATTTATAACAGAGAGGCTATAGGGGGCTTCCCTGGTGGTGCAGGGGTTGAGAGTCCGCCTGCCGATGCAGGGGACACGGGTTCGTGCCCCGGTCCGGGAGGATCCCACATGCTGTGGAGCGGCTGGGCCCATGAGCCATGGCCACTGGGCCAGCACTTCCGGAGGCTGTGCTCCGCAACGGGAGAGGCCACAAAGGTGAGAGGCCCGTGTACCGCAAAAACAAAACAAAAACAAAACAAAAACAAAAACAGAGAGGCTATAAAAGGTAAGGTCTTAAAAAGAGGATTCGGCCCCAGGGCAGAGTGGGAAGAGCTCGGAGTAAGAATCCTCAAATTAGTTGAGAATGTGTGTATCTCACAGTCTCGCTGGGCTCACTGAAATCTTTCCTTTGTATGCATCTCAGCTATCTGAGGCCAGTATCCTGTGCTTTCTCAGCTGCAGTCTCCTCAGGGTGCATCATTTTGGGTCTGGCTGCTTGGTGGCCGGGGGAGGCGGGGGCTGGGGAGCATCCTGCCTCCATCCTCAGTTCCCTCAGGGCTCACCATCAGGGTGGATGTAATGTGATGACTTGATGGCTGCAACATGCTTTGTTTACTGATAAGACTGGCGATATTTTTCATTCATACTTAACAGCCTCCCAAGCTGACCGAAGGATCCAAAGCTAACACAAAGGGAAGATGCCTTGAACCCTGAAGTCCTAGGCGATGGCATTCTCACGCTCCACCTTTCTGCTCTCTCCCTAGGACTTGTAGGGAATGAGAGGGAAGAGAGGCTGGGAAGATGCTTCTCTGATGCTGCCAATAGTGCTTCCCAGAAAGATGCCATTTCCTACAGAGTGGGGTTTCTACTGCTGTGTTGCTGTGTTACCAACCACGTCAGGGATGCAGAGTGGTGTTAGGATACTCTCCTTCCATCCGGGACAGTCACGGTTGGATAAACATGCATCACTGCAAAGATGATTGCTGCCTAGAAAGAGAGCTGCACAAAGAAGATGCTTTGTGTGCCTGGACAGATAGCCCATGGTACCAGAACTGGGTTGACATGGAGACAGGTTACCCATAGCAGTTAATCCTGCAGTGCAGTTGCTTCCCCTCATCTTCACTGCTTTCTGAGCTAGATGGTCTTTTCAGCTAGCAGCACGGAGCTGGAGGAAGAAAGGGTCTGGGGGTGGTGAGCAGGTAGGACCAGCTGCGTTCAAGGCACTTGTTGCCATCTGCTATTTCACCTGAGGGACTGAAATTCAGTTTAGTCTGGTAAGACTGGGAATGTAACTTTTAGCAATGTGTTCATTTAAATAAAACCACGCTATAACAAATCAATTTGGAGGGTTATTGTTAGGGTTTTTTAAAAAAATATTTATTTATTTATTTGGTTGCGCCGGGTCTTATTTGTGGCAGGCAGGCTCCTTAGTTGAGGCATGCGAACTCTTAGTTGCGGCACGTGGGATCTAGTTCCCTGACCAGGGTTTGAACCCGGGCCCCCTGCATTGGGAGTGTGAGGTCTTAACTACTGCGACACCAGGGAAGTCCCCAGGGTTATTGTTAGTTTTTAATGAGAATTAGATTTTTTTTTTTTTTTTTTTTTTTTTTGCTGTACACGGGGAGAATTAGTTTTAATGGGATTTTTATTTGCTTTCCAACCACATCATGATCAAGACACATGTGATGGCCTGGGCTCAAGATGGCGGTTTTCTTTCATGGGTAACCAGGGTGCATTCTCAGGGCCATGGTGATAGCCTTTATCTCTTGGAATAATTCAGTATGTATGTATTTATTTATTTTTGTGGTACGCAGGCCTCTCACTGCTGTGGCCTCTCCCGTTGCGGAGCACAGGCTCCGGACGCGCAGGCCCAGCTGCTCTGCGGCATGTGGGATCTTCCTGGACCAGGGCACGAATCCGTGTCCCCTGCATCGGCAGGCGGACTCGCTACCACTGCGCCACCAGGGAAGCCCCAGTATGTATTTATTGAATGGCTTTGTCAAGTCCTAGAGATTCAGACGTGAATAATAAAGTTTTGCCTCGGAAGAGTTTGCTGTTTAATGCAAAGATATAATTTTAACTCTATAAGGAGGAATGTTATGGCTATAGAGGTAATTAATGAGTAACACCAGAGTGGTGGAGGGAGTATTAGAAAAGGAAGGAATGGCAATGTGAGGGTCTGGGAAGGATAGATTGGTGCAGGGAGCAAGAACAGGAAATAAGGAGACTGATCCCAGGAGTCCAGGCTAGAGACATGGGAATAGAAAAGGAACATGTGATCTTAGGTGACTTTTGCCTTTGAAATTTATTGTTTTATTTATTTATATATATATATATATATATATATATATATATATATATATATATATATATATATATATTTTTTTTTTTTTTTTTTTTTTTTTTTTTTTTTTTTTTTT
>RJWK010026955.1:10561-26832 GCA_004363435.1 Platanista minor | reverse complement strand
GAAGGGCCCCCCTGCTAGAGCCACACCACACCCCACGGAATTAGATCATAGGAAGGCATAGAAGGCCACTGTTGTGCCCTTGTGTTGGACGTACGCCAACGTTGCTTCCATTCTCTCCGTTTTACTTCTTCCTTTCTTGTACCTTTCTCGGCCTTTCCCACTTGTTCCTTAGCACAGCTGGGCTCTTGCGCATCCCGGCAGATCCACAGAGCTCTCCTTCCTTCCCCTGTCTTCCTCTAGATCTGTTTTGTCTTCTCCTCAGCCTACGGTAGGATGCGTGTTGCAGGGTTCACCTTCCTGACCCGCACATCAGCAGAGCCTGGCCCTCCTGGGATGGCAGAAGATGCTCTCTCCAGTGCTGTGGCCACGGCCATGTGTGTTGCTTATGCTTCCTGTGTGGCTAGTGCCCCCGGGGAGCCAAGCAGCAGGGATGGAGCCTTTGCCTTGTTTAGGGAGCTTGACTGAGCCTTGGACTGACAGTCAGCAGCTTCTTTTGCCTCAGCCTTGTCTGCAACATCCTCCTTCCTCTAGAAAGGATGCAGGTCACAGACAGTAACCCTGCGAAACGGGGGCCACCTCCCAATTCATTCAGAGGCAGAGAAGGAAGCAGGGAAGGGAGGGAACCCAAGGTCGTCCTAGAGAGCCTTGTGGGGTCCTCAGACACGTGCACGAAGGCATCTCCCAACTTACGTGCTGACACTTAACACTGCCATCTCTGATGCAATGTCCACGTTTCAGCATTCATTGCTATTCGATTTAGTGATTAATTATCAGGCATTACAGATTTCCACAGTGTTTTAAATCCAATAAAAGTTATTTTGTGGGGACCTGAGGTTTGGAGACCAGTTTTTAGATGTCACACCAAAAGCATGATCCATAAAAGAAAAAAGTCAAGAAAATAGACTTCATGGAAATTAAAAACTTTTGCTCTGTGGAAGATGATCCTAAAAGGATAAAACGACTAGCTCTAGACTGAGAAAAATATTTGCAGCCCACATATTTGACAAAGGACTTGTATCTGGAAAATATAAAGGACTCTCAAACCTCAACAGTAAAAAGGCAAACAGTCCAATTAGGAAATGGATAAAGACATGGAAGACAACTTCACCAAAGAGGATACACAGAGGGCAAATAAACACATGAAAAGATACCACGATCAGCCATTAATAAAATGCAAATTAAGACCATGAAGAGTTGCACACACATAATACAACAGCTAAAATAAAAAATAGGGACAGTACCAAATGCTGGTTAGAATTTGGAGGCCTTGGATCTCTCATAAATTGCCAGAGAATGTAAAATGGGACAGCCATGCCAGAAAAGAGTTTGGCAGTTTCTTAAAAAATTAAACATACACTTAGCATACAACCCAGCAATCACACTCCTGGGCATTCATTACAGAGGAATGAAAATTTAAAGTCTCCCAATAAATGGCGTCTACATTGTTTCAACTTCTGTTTCCCGGTTTCGATATTACACTACTGTTATGTAGTAACCTTTGGTAACCACTGGGGAAAACTGAGGAGTAACCAGGACCTCTCTGAGCTATTTTTGCAGCTTCCTGTGAACCTAGAATTATTTCAAGATAAACAATTTTTCAAAAGTTATTTTTTGGTATAATTTAAAATTCAAAGGTATTGGTTACTAACATAATTATTTCTTAACTCACTGGTGATAATAATAATAAAGTTGACTTTGATGACTATACTGAAATCTCTTTCCCTGAGCATAAGTAAAAGCTGTAACAATAAAATGCATGAAGGATTCGTTTCTGTAAAGAAAAGATGTCTATGAGATGTTTTAGATAAATAACATACATATTATCATGGATAATAATAATAAGACTTTATTATTATGGGTAATAATATCTATGAGATATTATGGGTATCTCTGAGCACCTAGAATAGTACTTAGAACTTAGCAAATATGCTGCACTTATCTTGTATTATTATTAATGTCATTTATTTAATATTATCTGGCATTCTTATTAATACTACTAAATTGAGAGCTTATGGTGATTTCACTAAAAGAATTATGTAATCAAAATATTTTGAGCCAAAGTTTTTTCCTCCCCACACTTCTTCTTGGCAAAAATTCAGATCCCCTTTCAGAAGTCTTCTTTGCTGAAACAGCAGTCTCTGACGATCGTGTGAAAGTTCATTCTGTCTTATGATGGAGATGTTAATATAGGTCCTCCAAGGGCATTAGATCTTTGTTGTTTGCATTTCAGTATTGACCCTTGAGTTTACTTTACTTTCAACTCTCTTGCCTTCTCTAAAATGTTTTGAGGCAGTACTTCTAATAACATTAAGCATCTCATTTTTAGTTTAATCCCAAACCTTGTAGTTCTAAATAAAAAATTGAACCGCATGCCCCCAAGGTTTTAAGCTAATATCTGGTTCCTTGAATTAGGGCCAAGTCTTCGTTTTTTAAAGCATCAGCGCGTTCTAAATACACTTTTTGCTACTTCCTTTTAACATCTGACCTTGGTTCACTTAAACTAATTGTTATCCTTTCAGCAGATTGTGATCCTAAACAAACAAACAAACAAACAAAAAACAGAAATTACACTATAGAACATTGGTGGAATTTTAAAAATTCTGAGTTCAGTGCCCTCCATTGTAAACTGTGCCGCTTCAGTAGTACTCTATTTTTTTTTTTTTTTTAATAATTGAAGTATAGTTGATTTACAGTGTTGTGTTAGCTTCTGGTATACATCAAAGTGATTCAGCTATACATACATATGCTATTTCATATTCTTTTCCATTATGGCTTATCACAGGATACTGAATATAGTTCTCTGGGTCAGTAGTACTCTCTTAATCATGATAGTAATTTATTTAAAACCAAATAAAAGTATATAATTTTTTTAAAAGCTTTTTAAAGAACCAAGCCTCAAAAATTTTAAATTCGTATACACTTGTAATGTAGGAATCTTCTGATTTATAATTGTCACCTGTTCGTTCACTAATACTTACAGGGCTCCGCCTATGTGCCAGGTGAATGCTGGGCACCAAGGATGCGCAGAGGCTCAGCTCCGCCCCTTGGGGCTCCTGGTAGGGGAGGAGTCTGGCCTTCATGCTCAAATGCCCTGTGCATGACATCCGTTGTACTGATTACATGACAGTTGTAGGGCACTGAATGTGTATAAGCTCCTTACATGCTCTCTTAACTGACATTCATTGGTTTGAATACTGAAAGCAATGCAGTTAAGTAATTTAAATTATTAGAGTACTCCAACTGGATAAATTAAAAAACAAACTCAGTAACTGGCCTGTGGCCACGCGCTTAGGAATCAGTCAGAGCTGTGATTCCAAGCCCAGTCTTCCGGTCCTAGATCCCATGCTCTTTCCTCTTCTGCACCCTGTGTTGGGAGCCAAGACTGAAGGTGAACTCAGAGTTTCCCCCAAGTGTGAAATGCAAGCAGCAGGTGCTGTTCCAGGTGGCTTTTAGGAGGTCCACTCATGAGGAATAAACAGCGCTGAGATACAGGGTGAGGAAGTGACTGCCTGTCCAGTTGGTTCTTTTGGTCCTTTGATTGATTCATCCGTGAGCCTGTGTTTGGGGCTAGAGCATCTTTCTCTCCGGAGGAAGAAGAGGCCTCAGGCTCAGAATGTGGCTAAGGAGCACTGCCAGGTGGGATTGATATCGTTGCGGTGAGTTTGTTGCCTTTACTTTTTCTGTTATCTTTACCTGTGGTGGGTGTTTTGGCCTTGCGCTTACTGAAGTGATATGAAATCTCATTTCCAAATAAACATTTAAATATATAGTACTTTAAATAAGTAAATGAGAGGGGAGAGGTGAGAGGGCAGGGAAATAGTGCAGATGGGACCCAGGGACTGAGATTTGGGAAGAGCTCGTGGAGTGATAGTGGCTACTCTGTCAACCTCATGTGCCTTTGGGATTGTCGTTTCATCTTCCCCTCCACCTACCTACAACTCCCCAAACCAAAAGCATCTTCAGAAGATGATGACAGTTTGTAGGGAGCACATGCAGATGAATAAAGCATTCCACCCAAGGTCGGTGGTAAGATGATTTTAGCCACTAATGTTTGATCTGCTTTGAGAGATGAGTTAGTCCTTTCGGGATTCCCTCTCTCGGGAGGGGTGATCAGCACATGGAAACTTCCACCAAGATTCCCGCCCTCCCTGGTGCAGCCTCACTGTTTCAACTTTGTTTTCAGTCTCCTCCTCACACCCAGATTCTAAGGCTCAGAGCCAAGACTTCCGTCACAAGAAGTCTCTGGACATCTAGGGAGATGGTGTCCCCAAATTTTTTAATTAATTTTTATTGGAATATAGTTGCTTTACAATGTTGTGTTAGTTTCTGCTGTACAGCAAAGTGAATCAGCTATACGTATATAAATATTCCCTCTTTTTTAGATTTCCTTCCCATTTAGGTCACCACAAAGCACTGAGTAGAGTTCCCTGTGCTGTACAGTAGGTTCTCATTGGTTATCTGTTTTCTACATAGTAGTGTGTATATGTCAATCCCAATCTCCCAGTTCATCCCACCACCACCCCTGCCCCCCTTGGTAACCATAAGTTTGTGTTCTACGTCTGTGACTCTATTTCTGCTTTGCAAATAAGTTCATCTGTACCATCTTTCTAGATTCCACGTATAAGCAGTGGTGTATGATATTTGTTTTTCTCTTTCTAACTTACTTCACTCTGTAAGACAATCTCTGGGTCCATCCACGTCTCTGCAAATGGCACTATTTCGTTCCTTTTTATGGCTGAGTAATATTCCATTGTATATATGTACCACATCTTCTTTATCCATTCCTCTGTCGATGGACATTTAGGTTGCTTCCATGTCCTGGCTATTATAAATAGTACAGCAATGAACATTAGGGTGCCTGAATCCTTTCAAATTATGGTTTTCTCCGGATATATGCCTAGGAGTGGGATTTCTGGGTCATATGGTAGCTCTATTTTTAGTTTTTTAGGGACCCTCTATACCCAACTTTCAATAAGAAATGACATTTGTCCAAACATCAGTCAATAAAGGAAAACAGCTATGACTCCAATTTCAAAATATGTTATAATTTTCAGTAAGAATGTTTGCTTCTAAGAGAAGTTAAACTTTCTGACAGAATACATTGAGATGTAATTATTCTTCACTAAACTTTTAGAAAAGGTATTTCTAACCTTGATTTCCTAATTTCTAAAATAATCCTCCCTTCTAAATTTTTACCGTGAATCTCGTGTCTCAGGTCCTGCAGGAAGAGCCTGGTAATGGTGCCGAAAGGTTTTGTAAATGAATAGATGTCAAAGAGAGAGTCACAAACCTCTCATTAAAATTCCTTTTTCTGCTGTACTTGTTCATTTCCAAGCCTGTCATGTCTAAAAATGTATCCTTAGATTTTCAGCCACACTTGATGGAGCGTCTGTGCTGTGATTTGTGAGGTGAGGACACTTTAAAACTCACAGCTCTCCAAGAAATGCCATGGAAAAAATGTTTGTTTTATAATAGAAAGGAAAGAACAAAACAATAATCGCCCCATTTCTAAATGCTGTATAGAATCCGTGGAAGGAAAACAATGGAAAGGACATTGTCAGGGTGACGCTAACAAAAAATGGCAGCAAAGTCAGTAAGGATTTACTGTCATCGAAGTCTGAAGCTCTAATGTTAGAACAACAGTAATTGCTAGCACTGACTGAGCACTTCCTGTTTACCTGGTGCATTGCACGTGTCAAGTCTCTAGGTCCTTAAGACCACCCTGTTGTCAGTAGGGAGACTTGCTATGTTTTCAAATCGGGACGTGGCAGATGCCCACGTGCTTTTTGAAAAGCTTACCCTAGGAGAAGTGTATAAACCAGAAGGAGGTGAAGTGACCAGGTAGGAAGCTACTGCAGTAATGCAGACCAGAAGTGAATGGAAGTCAGCTTTTCTGGCTAGTCCCAGAAGGAAAGGAGCAGCTTGCTTTCTGCAAAAGCATCCATTTGTTCTCTAGATGTTTCAAGGATTCCTTTTTCCAAAGGGGACCCTTGCTCATCTCTGAAGATCTGGGCACTGTTAGCACAGGCTTACCGACAAATCACTCTTCCAAGGCAGGTACAGAGGTGGAGGAAATTACAGTTCTCGAGTTGTATTAACATCTCAGACCCTGGCAATATCTGCATCTGAGGGGAAATGAAAATCGTTATCTCTCCGAAAGATGGTGGCACTCTCTGAGGAAGGACTCAAACCCAGACTGATTTAGAGAGGCAACAAAGCAATTACATCAGTCGCTTTCACCTGCCTTTAAAGCAGAGCAGTCCCCTTTTCGGTGGCCACCTGTGACAAGCTGCTCGTTGGCATCACGATTTTGACACCCCATCTGATAACTGGGCCTCCTTGGAAGCGCCAGGGTAATGCAGTGAGGACAGGGCCAGGACCAAGTTCCAGGACCTTTGCAAAATTGCTTGCTCTCATGATGTCCTGTGACTGTGATCAGAGATAGGCATGCCCAAATCAAAAAAGTAAACTTGGACCAAGATTTATATAGTGAATATAAACATATAAAGAGTGCTGTAAATCCCTTGCAGTGCAGCCCCTCTGCTACCCCATCCTCCCTGCTCAAGAAGCAGCAGAGACCCTACTGGGACCATTTAGAAGGATGAGTCTGTACATGCAGCCTTTGACTTTCAAACTGAGGAATATCCGTCTCAAGCCCCCTTCAGGGGACAAGTGCCAGGGGACAAGAGACTCCCCGAAACTCTGTGCTGCCTCCGCAGCATCAGTGGGTGAGAACATCCTTGTGAAACTGAAAGTGGGGTCCAGCTGCTCGCCGCTCAAAAACCAGTAAAGAGGCAAGGTTGCTGGAAAGGAAAGTTTGCTTTATTTTGGATGCCGGCAACTTGGGCAGGGTGAGGGTGGGGGACTCCTGTCCAAAGGCTGACTCCCCCCCAGCTGACAATCAGTGGGCAAGAGGTTTCAGAGACGGAGGGAGGGGGCTACATGCAGAAACAGCACAGTCAGCCTTGACCGTCGTCTTGTTACTGGTCATCGGTGGTCTGACCAGCGTCGTCTTGATTGCTTTAAGTACAGTTAGTCTTCAGTCCCAGGGTTGGTTTGTTCCCGCTTCCTGGAGGCCAGTTCTCGGAATTGTGGCAGCTTATGCCATGGCTACAGTCATGTAGTTCCCTTCTTCCACCTGGTGGAGGTTTCAGTATCTATAAGGCAGCTCCCAGGAGATGGCTCAGAACATTATCTACAGCCCTTGAGAAGGAACTGAAGGTCCTTGACTTTGCTTAATGACTAAACTATTATTGTTTAGTCTTGTTGGACTGTTTTCCTTTGCTTCTGCATTTTCCCACTTCTCTGATTAAAGTTATTCTTTGGCTAAAGTTTTTCTACAGACAGAAGGCAGGTGGAAGACATGGCGGGAAGGACCATAGGGTCCTGCTTGGTTTCACTCACGTGTGTGGGACGGGGGCTTCCAGGCCTGAGAAGGTAGACCAGATGGGAGGCATCACTGGGCCCTGCTGAGCACATCGGGTCTTGTCACTAAGCTTCCTTCCAGGGAACAAAGGGAAGAGGAACGAATGCCACGAAAGGGTTGACTGTCCCCAAACAGCTACCCTCTGCCTCTTAAAATTAATGCTCGACTGCAACTCACACCAAGTATATCAGAATAGCCCCCTTTCTTGTATAGATATTTTATTTATTTATTTATTATTGATGTACAAATATTATGTAATTTTCAGATGTATAATGTAGTGGTTCACAGTTTTTAAAGGTTATATTCCATTTATAGTTATAAAATATTGGCTGTATTCCCTGTGTTAAACAATATATTCTTGTAGCTTATTTATTTTATATCTAGTAGTTTGCACCTCTTTTTTATTTTTTATTTTTTGGCTGCTTTTTTGGGTCTTCGTTGCTGTGCACGGCTTTCTCTAGTTGCGGTGAGCGGGGGCTACTCTTCGTTGAGGCGTGCGGGCTTCTCATTGCAGTGGCTTCTGTTGTTGAGGAGCACAGGCTCTCGGTGCGCGGGCTTCAGTAGTTGTGGCTAGCAGGCTCTAGAGTGCAGGCTCAGTAGTTGTGACGCATGGGCTTAGTTGCTGCGTCGCATGTGGGATCTTCCTGGACCAGGGCTTGAACCCGTGTCCCCTGCATTAGCAGGTGGATTTTTAAGCACTGTGCCACCGGGGAAGCCCTAGTTTGTACCTCTTAATCCCCTACCCTATCTTGCTCCCCACCTTCCCTCTCCCCACTGGTAATCACTAGTTTGTTCTCTATATCAGTGAGTCTGTTTCTTTTTTGTTGTATTCACTGGTTTGGTTTTTCTACATTTAAGTGATACCATACAATATTTGTCTTTCTCTGATTGACTTATTTCACTTAGCATAATACCCTCCAAGTCCATCCATGTTTTTGCAAATGGCAAAATTTCATTCTTTTTTATGTCGGAGTAGTGTTCCGTTGTATATATGTACCACATTTTCTTTATCCATTCATCTGTTGATGGACACTTAGGTTGCTTCCATGTCTTTCCTACTGTAAATAATGCTGCTATGAACATTGAGGTACATGTATTGTGTCA
Source organism: Platanista minor (assembly GCA_004363435.1). Classification (NCBI taxonomy): domain Eukaryota; kingdom Metazoa; phylum Chordata; class Mammalia; order Artiodactyla; family Platanistidae; genus Platanista; species Platanista minor. Next base: position 18,302 of record RJWK010026955.1, on the reverse strand, counting down.
AATTAGTGTTTTCATTTTGTGGGGATGTATACTACCCAGGGGTGGAATCCCTGGGTCATATGGTAGTTCTATTTTTAGTTCTTTGAGGAACCTCCATACTGTTCTCCACAGTGGCTGCACCAATTTACATTCCCGCCAACAGTGTACAAGGGTTCCCTTTTCTCCACACCCTCTCCAACATATGTTATTTGTGTTCTTTTTGATGATAGCCATTCTGACAGGTGTGAGGTGATATCTCATTGTAGTTTTATTTATTTATTTATTTATTTATTTATTTATTTATTTATTTTTGCAGTTGGCGGGCCTCTCACCGTTGTGGCCTCTCCCGTTGCGGAGCACAGGCTCCTGACGCGCAGGCTCAGCGGCCATGGCTCACGGGCCCGGCCGCTCCGTGGCATGTGGGATCTTCCCGGACTGGGGCACGAACCCGTGTCCCCTGCGTCGGCAGGCGGACTCTCAACCACTGCGCCACCAGGGAAGCCCTCATTGTAGTTTTAATTTGCATTTATCTGATGACTAACGATGTAGAGCATCTTTTCATGTGCCTGTTGGGCATCTCTATGTCTTCTTCAGAAAAATGTCTATTCAGGTTTTCTGCTCATTTTTTAATCAGGTTGTTTGCTTTTTTTGATGTTGAGTTGTATGAGCTGTTTATGTATTTTGGACATTAACCCTTTATCTGTCATATCATTTGCAAATATTTTCTCCCATTCTGTAGGTTGTCTTTTCATTTTGTTGACGGTTTCCTTTGCTGTGCATAAACTTGTACGTTTAACTAGGTCCCATTTGTTTGTTTTTGCTTTTATTTGCTTTGCTTTAAGAGACAGATCTAAACAATTATTGCTACGATTTATGTCAAAGAAAGTTCTGCCTGTGTTTTCTTCCAGAAACGTTATGGTTTTCAGTCTTACATTTAGGCCTGTAATCCATTTTGACAAAGCCACCTTGCTATGCCTCAGTCTTTGTGATTCCGTGAGATATTGGCCTTGCCTGTGGAATGTTCAGCAACAACCCAGGCTTCGAAGTTACTGTTTCACCTCTTTTTCTCCATCACTGAACTGAAGAGTATTTGTTTTTCTCTCTGCCCACTTGATCAGTGGTTTTCAGATTTTTTTTCCTGCTTCAGTTCACTCGAGGGATATGTCACATCATTAGCAGGAGCTTAGTACTGCAATGATTCTGAAGGTGGAAGGAAAAGGAGCTTTGAAATTGGGCAGATTTCCTGAAAAGCAGGTCTACTGAGGGTCCCTCCAGGGTGCACAGGGATTCACATCCCGGGAAAGTCACTGTGCAGATGGTAAGAGAGCTGTGTGTCATCCAACAGGATTATTCCACAAAAAGTGGAAACGAGAAATGCCTGGTGACTTATGACCCATGGCCAGGGCGACTTCAGAAAGCTGAGTGTGCAGTGTGATGCAGTGAGCACAAAGGCACCTGTCCTCGGCCAGCTAGGTGGTCAAGCACAAGGAACGCAGGGTTCAGAGCCAGGCAGCCCTGGGTCCAGGCCCCAGCTGTTCTGCTTCCCTGCTGCGTGGTTGCAGGCAATCCACTTCATGCCACTGATCCTAAATTCCCTTCTCTAAACAGTAGAAATAAAGACTTGCCTGGTAGAACTTCAAAGATGCCATAAGCATATATTATTCATATAAGACATTGCTGTGAAAAGTCACTCATTCAGAGTAATATCCAACAGAATAAAAAACATTTTTAAGCTCAGTCAAATGTCAGGGGTACTGTTTCTGGGCACTAAAACATCACATAATATTTTGGGCTCTAAACCTCAAGTCCATTATCACATAAGAAAGAGATGTTAGGTAAAGGAAGGCAATATGGCAACTATTGCCAAGAGCATCACCAGCTGAATCCTGCAAAATAGAAATTACATTTGGAATTGAATTACATTCTACTAAAACATGGCCTTTTGAAGTCCTGAGATTAATTAGCAAGTTCTTTAAAGATATCAGTGTGTTGGCATTTAGATTGCAGTTTGTTTAGAAATAACAGTTCCTGGGGTCAAGGTTCTTGTTTCACCCAGCCCTCACCTCCCTTGCCCTTGAAGGCTCACAAACTCCCTTTGGCTGCCTCTGTCCGGGACATTGATGATGGCAGTGACTGGTGGCCACTGCTGCCTCCGGCCCCGAGCCGCCAGGGCCACCTTCCCATCGACACTCCACCCTGCAGCCTGTCAGGCAAGCATAGGTGGCTTTAGCGCAATAGCAATAAATAGTTTACATAGACCAAATAAAATGCAGCATTGGAAGAACCCGAAGAGGCGTATGAGTAGAAAACAAAGAAGTTCAGAGACTTTGCACGCCCCGCTGAGGGCACCTTCCTTCTTTTAGCGTGATGATTTTAGTCATTTTACGTGCACAGTTTTATTCATATGAGAAAGGGAGAAAACTTCGATTTCAGAAGCTTCTAAAAACAACTCAGCCCTGCACTGCCTGAGAACACAACCGTGCGTTAGGTACAGCCTTGACCTGCATCCCGTCCTTCCCGGCAGCTTTTCTGTTGAATAAGGTTTGGATTTTTTTTTCTCTTTTTTAATATCTGGGAGCTGTGACATTTTTAACTGACTGCAGCATTTTGGAGTAACATTCTCTTGAGGTGGGCAACTGCGATGTATAATTATATCCTGTGGAAAAAGATGGTGGCGTGCGGGGTGGGAAGGACGTTACTGAATCACAAAAACATGTTTCCTGTTCAGAAAAAATGGCCGTGAGTGAGATGTTGCACGTCCGTCTTCTCTGTGCCCCGGGAGCGTGCGGCATCTTTACGTGCAGTCATTGGTATTCGCTGGACCTTTGCCTGCTTTCATTTTTATTGTTTCGGAGACTTATAACTCTTGCAGAGTAGTTCCCCGGTTTGCTGCCTTTTCTTAGTATATATGAGCTAAGGTGGTCAGAGGAAACGCTTTAATTACATTTTAAGCAGAGTCAAAGCCTAAGTCTATTTATGAAAATTCTAACAGATGGTGCAGTGAGACCATTAACTTCAATCCCCAAAATAACATAAAGTGGTTTTCTTCATAATAAAAAGTCCATAGTTGGTGCATTAAATTGTATCTGCATATTAAAAATCTGCCCTGAACGCTAAATATTGCCTAAATGTGCGTATTGTATTTAAAAATCCCTCCTGTGAAAAGCATCCTTGGAGCATGGGCCGTTGTTGTGTCTCCCAAGCTGGTCCTTACACAGCTGCTCCAAGGATGGGGCATCATCAGCTGCAAAGAAACGCCTGTGCTGTGGTTGAATTGGATTTTAACCATTACCTGCTCATAACTTTTGTCAAGCAAAAACTGGAGAGATTTAAGGAGGAATTGGAGGTTGTACTAAAACGTGAACTTAAGGGTGGGGGAAATGTTAGGAGTAGGTAAGCCAGGTGTCCCCCGAGCGGCCAGAATTCACGTGCTTAGGAATCCTCTGAAGGAATTCCTTCAAGCACCTGAGCTCTCTCTTTCTCAGCAACAGCAGGATTCAAAACCTGGTTGGCTTTCCTTCCAGTAAATGTGAGAGGAACAGCTCTTCTCTAGAGCCACGTAAATGATGTGGTGATTACTTACTTCCCAGCAATACTGGTTCAGAGTACCAGTCTTCTGAAAGCATTCAGTAATTCAATTTATGCAGTTTCATTGGAACACATACAGCTTTTGACCTTCTTGCAGATAAAAAAGATAGCCAAAGAACCTTTTGTTCTTACCCCAAGAAAAATGCACAGCAGAAAATTGTCTGAAACATTTGTTGATTTGCTTCATTTATTAAAAGATATTTAAAAGCCAAAAGGGCTGTGAAATTGGACACGGTAGAATGATTGTATAGCAAAATTACTTAATTTTCCTTGGGCGCATTTCACTGGTGGGTTTATTAGTGACTATCTGTTCGGCTCATGGTCTGCAAAAAAAGCAAGGTGGCAGGTCACAGGGTCATCAGAGAAGGCTCAGTCCCTCGGGAAGACAAGGCCTGGAGGAAGAGCCACTTCTACCTCTGGAGTCTCACGTCTGTGCCAGGCCTTGCTGTGGGCCACACAGGAAGTGGTATTCTATAGCCCTGATGACCTGCATTTCTGCCCTGATTGCTATTCTTGCTCAGAATTCCCAAGCCAGGGGCTTCGCTGGTGGCGCAGTGGTTGAGAGTCCGCCTGCCGATGCAGGAGACACAGGTTCGAACCCTGGTCCAGAAAGATCCCACATGCCATGGAGCAACTAAGCCCATGTGTCACAACTACCGAGCCTGCGCTTTAGAGCCTGCGAGCCACAACTACTGAAGCCCGTGCACCTAGAGCCTGTGTTCCGCAACAAGAGAAGCCACTGCAATGAGGAGCCCGCGTACCACAACGAAGAGTAGCCCCTGCTCTCCGCAATTAGAGGAAGCCTTCACGCGGTAACGATGATCCAACATAGCCAAAAAATAAAAAGAATTTCCCAGCCAGGAAGGCAGCCAGGGGCTCACTATGCAAAAGACCCATATGTCATGTCACAGCTTCTCTGAGTGCCCAGTGGCTCTAGAACAATAGATAAAGTTTTATTTTCTAAGTAGAAATTTAGACAGTTGACTTTTGTCCTACTACAGGCATAAGAGGGAATCTAAAGTCTAAGGTAAATATGTTCTCAGCTATTTTGAAAATGTATGCTAATGGAAAGCCATGACATTTAAAACTGGGTCCATCTTAGAAATTTTTTTAAATGACAATCTCCATAACAAAAGAAAACAAAGCCAGGTGATCAATCCAGAAAGCCCTTTCTTCCTCTCTCTGGGCTCCCCATTAGGTATATTACTTACTTTACAAGCCAAGGATAAGAACACATGGTCTTCATAATGCAAATGTATTCATGGGAATGTATTCATGGGGAGATTGGCTGTATAATTGGAAGCAAAACTGTGCCAGAAAATGCGAGACCCGATCACCAAATCTGTAGAGACTCAGGAAACTGGATGGAACCAGTCATCTGATCTTTTCCTTGAAGCAGCTTTTTGTTTTGTTTTGTTTTGATTTTGATTTTGTTGAAGAAAAATACATTCTGCCATTTAAACTGATTCACATAATTCCTGGTTAGGAAGTTGGGGAGGCTCATGGCAAGAACTCCCACTTCTACTGTCGCTCTCCTGCTGTTGCTTCCCTGCAACGATCACATTATCCTAGGAGATAAGAAAATTTCCTATTTTGTGAAAGCAGTCAACAGTTAAACAAAGTTTACTTGACATCTTTTATATTGTCTTGTTGCAAACCTTCATTTGGAGACAAGGAGATACGATCTAGGTTGGAAAACAGTCATTGGTCACGTGTAGATTTAACTGTATCCCGTCCAAAGCCCTTGTCGGGAGGGGTGGTCCAGGAAGAGCAGTGGACTAAGGGTCAGAAAGCATTGAGGTCTGACTCAAGCTGGTCTGCGATGATCTGGTTGTGGTCTTTCTGCATCTCCTGTCTGCAGCAGTAGAGCAGGCAGGTGGTCCTCCATGGCTGCTGCTCTCATGAATGGTAGTCAAGACGATGGACTCTTCATTCTGCTCACTTACTGATGCCCGTGGTCAGTGCTCAGAGATGGAGAGCATGGGCCCCACGGTCACAAAAACATGCAGAGGTCAAGTGCAGGGAGATTGGTTATCATCTCGTTGTTGATGTTGTCTGTTTTCTGGTCACCAGTTAACGAGAACAGTCAAATTAAAATAACTTTTTTTAGACTCGCAGACTTAGAGAACGAACTTATGGTTAACCGGGGGGTGGGGGGAAGGGCGTGTGGAGAGGGATAGATTGGGAGTTAGGGATTGACATGTACACACTGCTACATTTAAAATAGATCACCAGCAAGCACAGGGAACTCTGCTCTACACTCTGTAATGACCTAAATGGGAAAAGAATCTGAAAAAGAATAGATAGATATATATATATATATGTGTATAACTGAATCACTTTGCTGTACACCTGAAACTAGCACAACATTGGTAATCAACTAGACTCCAATATAAAACAAAAGTAAATAAATTTTTTTAAAAAAACAGCTCTTTTTCAAAGCAAGGGCTATTGGAATTCCTGTGATCACCATAAGTGCTAAAGAAACCCAGCTGTGATGTGGGCGCCTTCCCTTCCCCCACGGAAAGGGTCTGTTTGTCAGGAATGGGAAGGAACTGGTGTGGCTCAGGGTGGCTTTGTCTCCGGTGGCCCAGCAGGATCTCCTTGTACTAGTGGAGCAAGTGCCTCCTCCCTAATCCGTTGTTGACCCCCTCTCCATCTGTGTGTCTGTCTGTCTCTCATCCTGTGGGGAGTTAACTAGTGGCCATGGGCCCTACTGGAAGACACCCAGGTCTTCTTCAGAGTCAGGTCCCTTTTTCATCTTCCCATGAAAATAGCAAAGTCTGGAAACTTTCACATGGGTGGAGAAGGCAGAGGGGAATGAAATTGTAATTACATCACGACAAACTCAAAGTATTAACAGAATTAAATTGTTGTAAGGGAAGTCAAATAACAGGCATTACTCAACGGTAAAATGATTGTCATTCATAGAGTAACAAAGACACTATTCAGAAAAAGAGGATGACTTTAAAATCCCTGAAGCTATCTTAAATGCATATTTTATGGCGGAAAAGACGTTACATGCCTAAATAAGTCCTTTATCTATCCTATAACGGGCTTGTTCTAGACGGAATTAAATAACGATTTTTACTGTATTTTTATTAGCTTAATTTATTAATAATCCTGAAAATGTCTTTATCTGTTTTTGTCCAGCATTGCACCGTATCTTACCCTTCAGTTAGCAATGTATATTGTGAATCTGTTAATACAGCTCTAAGTGTGTAGTACATCTGATCCTGGTCTGCCTCCATGGTTTTATTTCAACATGATAAATACAGTGTAAAAACTGTTAATGATAATGAGGTGTCAACAATGACCATGACTAAGGTACCTTACTTTAAAATGGGCAATTGAATGCTGTTGGTGGGAATGTAAGTTGGTGCAGCCACTATGGAAAACAGTATGGAGGTTCCTCAGAAAACTAAAAGTAGAATTACCATATGATCCAGCAGTCCCACTCCTGGGCATATATATCTGGACAAAACAACAATTCCAAAAGATACATGCACCCCTATGTTCATAGCAGCACTATTTACAATAGCCAAGACATGGAAACAACCTAACTATCCATCAACAGATGAACGGATAAAGAAGATGTTGTATAATATATATATATATATATATATATATATATATATATATATATATATATCACAATGGAATACTACCCAGCCATAAAAAAGAATGAAATGATGCCATTTGCATCAACAGGGATGCAACTAGGGATTATCATACTAAGTGGACTGGGCATTTGGGGTTAGTAGATGCAAACTATTATATATAGACTGGATAAACAACAAGGTCCTGAGATAAACCATAATGGAAAAGAATAGAAAAAAGAATGCATATATATGTATAACTGAGTCACTTTGCTGTACAGCAGAAATTAACACAACATTGTAAGTCAACTATACTTCAATTTTAAAAAATAAATAAAATAAAATGGCAATTCAAAACTCTAACTCTTACGCTTACAGTGTTATCATTTCCCTCTTGGATGTGATGAAATGGTGTGTCCTGATGTTCTGTTGTGTGGAATTAATAGTGCAAGGGGGACAGAGTAAGGACAGGGCTCTTTTCCAGCCAGTCTCTGTTGAGGGCCGAGCTGTAGGGTAACAGCAGATTTAACACACAGCAGTTCACAGAAAGCACGTGCACTTTTTTTTTTTTAACA
>RJWK010026955.1:0-10461 GCA_004363435.1 Platanista minor | reverse complement strand
ATATATGTCCATGCCACTCTCTCACTTCGTGCCAGCTTACCCTTCCCCCTCCCCGTGTCCTCAAGTCCATTCTCTAGGTCTGCGTCTTTATTCCTGTCCTTCCCATAGGTTCTTCAGAATGGTTTTGTTTCTTTGTTTGTTTTTAGATTCCATATATATGTGTTAGCATACAGTATTTGTTTTTCTCTTTCTGACTTGCTTCACTCTGTATGACAGACTCTAGGTCCATCCACCTCACTACAAATAACTCAATTTCGTTTCTTTTTATGGCTGAGTAATATTCCATTGTATATATGAAGGACGTGCACTTTTACAGACGGACAACATGAACCCTGCAGACAGTGCCTGTGCAGGTCTCCAGGTACTCCAACTCCGCACACACCCACACTGCAGAAGTCAAGCTTTATTTGGGCATCGAAGCCCAGCAGGCTGCCCCCAGACACTGCAGTCACTCATTCATTCAATGACTAATTATCGGACTCCTGTCACAAAGCGTGGACTCCACACCAACAAAAATGAGTACCACGCAGCCCCTGCCTGGGGGCATCCACAGCCTGGGGCAGAGACGGTAGGATATGCCCAGCGCTGTCCACTGTGTGGTCGGGTCTGAGCCACCTGCAGGCGGCAGGGCTCCCCATGGGGTCTGTGAACAGGCGTGTCCCCACTCCAGCCGTACTAAGGAGCAGCTCAGCTGATAATACACAAGTGGACCCATGAAAAGGAATAATGAATTGGTCCCATTGAACCGCAGACTGATTGTTCATTAGTGGCCATTGGTGGCAATGGCCAAGATGGCCAAACGCTTTAGCGGGGGATGGAGAGTAGGGGAGTATAAAGGAGCTTCCGTTCTAAAGAGGGAACTTGCAAAGCCATGCTGGGGAGTGTTTGAGGATGTGAGTTCCTGGTGCCACATTCTCTGGCCCCAGAGCGTTTTAGAACGATGTTTCCACACACCTGATCTGCCTTTGTGTCTTCCTCCAGCTCTTCCCTTCCTTCCCAGTTGGTGCCGGGAAATATGAGTAGGTACAGAAAAGACAACGAATCAGTGTAACTAAATGCTTCTTGCTACCATGCTTCTTCCCAATACCTCCTTGTAGTGTTGACTACGTGAAGGGGAAACAGAGCATGAACTAAAGTGGAAATAAAATCCCAGATTTTTTTTTCACTTGTCAACTGAGAGCAGAGGACATTTTCATTATAACTTGAACAGAAAAATGTATATCTGACTAATAACATGAAGATTAAAGGCCCTAGGCATAATAATGCCAAATCCTTAAATAAATGGACATCTAAGCTCCATTAAAAATGAAAACTCTGGCAGAAGTTCTTAGAGGATTTTAGGCTGGAAGTCGTGAAGTCTTAGCTTACCTACATTCACAGTTTTAACCAAAAATAACCTTCCTTCAGTTTGCAGTTGGGAAGAAAAATTATACCTCGTAGGAGAATATTGAAAGGATGTAATGTAATTAAGAAATTGAGAGAAATGTTAAATTTTCTGTAATAAATATTCGGGTAGGATGGGAATGAACACCCAACCATTTTCAGTGCATGGTACAGATAAATTGTGGGCTTACTCTTCAGCCCCCATCCGTGTTTGTGGCATTTTAACTAAAGGAAAAAAAAAAAAAAAAAAAAAAACTAAATGAGATATTTAAGCTATAAAGTAGTTTAATAATCCATTATTTCATTCCCGTGAATATTCTTTTCCTTCCTTGACCCTTGTACATTTTTTAAGAACACCCCCCAGTCATTAAGATCCCTGTGTTTGTTTACCGCACCAAAGTGTAATTCGTCATATGTCACTTTTCTCTTTCTTCCAGAGCTTCTTTGAAGGGCAGTCTGCACCATGGGACTCTGCTAAGAAAGATGAAAACAGAATGAAGAACAGATATGGGAATATTATTGCATGTAAGTGTTGACAGCATCATTGTGCTGTGATGTAACTTTCTTTTCACATCTGCTAAGATTGACCACCAGCCTCATGCGGCAAGAATTTGCAGTGCAATTACTGCCTTCATCCCGCTGGAAAAGCTGGTGTGAGGCTCGTACTAGGGAAAGGAAAAACTACCTAAATACCCCCGCAATGTCCGTGTGTCTTGCTGTGGGGCTAGTTTTACTTTTAGATTTAAGGTTTGGGTAACCTAGGTAATGTTCAAATGCTGAGACAGAAAATGCATTTTGGAAGGAGTAGACATAACAGATCTAATGCCTCCCATCTGCTCCATGAGAAGGAATAGACATAATGATTCGAAGCACGCCTCGCTGCCAGGAGCTTCTCAGCAGACATGAGCTCATTAATCCTCAGGACACTTGGGGTAGGGAGGTCAGTAATAGCCCCATTTTGAGGACAGGAAACTGAAACTCAGAAGTTAAATGGTAGTCCCTGTATCACAACACTCATTAGCAAAAGAGCTAGGATGATATCTCAGGAATTCCCAGTTCCTATGAAAAGGAATGGTACCAATCCATAATGCCTCGGACGGTTTTTGAATCGAGCCCAACCTCATTAATGTTCCGTAACGATGCCAGGATGCCTGGTAGATTGATGAGCTTCCTTCTTCCAGGGCTGAAGCCATCCATCCCCTGCATTAAACTGCTCAAAGCCACACGTGACTGCACCGAGGTACTGACAAGGTACTCACGGAATTAATACTATCTCTAAAGATATGTAAATTTTAAAAACAACAATAATGTGAAATATAGAGCACCTAGCTCATCCTCCCTTATTACTTGTAAGAGAACAAACCTGAAAGGTTTGGCTACTCCAGCGGAGCTATATATTATCTTTCTTGATTGTGAAAGTGCGGTTAGATTTTATCTGCCTGAGTTAACATTTTCTTGGTAGGACAGTTGAGCTCCTATAGCAGCACCACCCAGTAGAATTTTCTGTGATTGTGGAAATGTCCTGTGTCTGTGCTGTCTGGTGCAGTAGCCCTCACCATACCAGCACGTGAAATGTGGCTGGTGTGACCGAGGAACTGAATTTTCTATTGTATTTAATTTTAATCATTTTTAATTTAGATCGTCCATCATGAGACGAGGGGCTCCCATATTGGATGGTGCAGACCTACAGTGTGTTTCATTTTTAAAAAGAAGGGTGCTGGGGTTTACATATAATATGAACCATCCCAACTGGGCCTGAACATGTCCTGTTTTCCCTTTGGCCACTCACAAAGCCAAACCACTGGTTTTGCAGATGGCAAGTGCTAGCTTCGGGTGTCTTGTGCATTCATTTACTTAAGAGCTTCATTTTTAGAGAGAAGATGTTCCCCTGAGATCTCAGGTTTCATTGCCCCTCAGTGAATTCAGTCAACACTTGGCCCCCCGAGGACCCCAAGGTGATGGGGACGATGTCCCTGCCCCCAGGATAGAGCAGCCCAGGCAGATGAGAGACTGTGAGTCTGGTCACTCTGCACCAGGACGCAGTCCTGCTTTGGAGCTGTGTGTACAGTGCTGTGTGCTGCAGGGGCTCAGAGAAGGAAAGCATTACTTCCAGCCAGAGAGGGGTCATGGGAAGAGTGCACTGGCCAATATAGATCCTCCCAAGTTCCTTCGTGTTCTCTGCGAGCCTACTGAAGCTTCACACCCTCAGAGGAAACCAGATTTCTCAAAGTGGCTTATAGGAGCCTTCCCAGGGTTCCTTCACCTCTGCCACTAACTCCAAGGAGGTCTGCGGAGGTAAAATGGGGACTTCACAGCCATGCCACCCACGCCAGGTGGAAGAGATGTCAATGAGCCCTCGTCCTGCGGCCACCATATCCGAGGTGTGGGCCTCACCCTGAGCATCTGGAGAGCAGCGTCCAGGGCTCTGATTTGGGCTGTGCTCAGAGACCCGGCCTGCCTCTGTTCAGTGTGACTTTGACTCTGCTCCTTCCCAATGTGTAGTTTGACAGCTGCACTTGGTAGATGCTTGAGAAATAGTTTTGAATGCTTAAAGAGTGATAAAAGCTAGCATTTGCTGAGCACTTGCTATATGCTAGGCACCCCTGTTACACATGTTAAGCCCTTTACACCTGTTAACTCCCTCACTCCCTGTAACGATCCTGTGATATGGGTAATATTGTTTATCTATTTTACAGGAGAGGAAAACTGGGGCATAAAGGTGAAAGGGTTACACAGTTGATAAGACGGGGACAAGATTCCAACCCCGGGGCAGCTCTTATAACCACCACCCAGTGGATGCTGGATAGTCAGTCCCCACTGGCCATTAGCTTCATTGCCTGCACAGGCCAGTGTCTGTGACAAGAGGCAGCTTAAGGAGACTTTCACACCCCACCCCCATCCCCATTCTTCATCTCCCCAGGCCACATCCAAATAAATATACAAACTAAGTACAAAGAGTACACTCCCTGTTGAAGGCAGCTTCAAGCCAAGTCCTCCAGCCCCCAGGCTGACCGCCTGTGGCCCCCTGTTCTGAAATTCTGGAGCTGCCGCTGTTATGGGCCTTCTGCAGAAATTCTTCGATGGCTTCAGATCTATTGCCTAAGAAAGATGTTAGGGTCAGGGTCTAATTTATGTATTAATTGTTAGCCTATCATCACTAACCATCACTAGTTCAGAATGGGCGTCACCACCAACATCGTCTTCAACTCTCAAGACCCTGCACTTAGGACAGATTATTTCGTCGCCCTAGGCAGGCACTGGCTGTGGTCTGTGTGTCCAGCAGAATGTTGTTAGAGGTGGAGACGGTTTAAATCTACCTCCCAGCCCCATGAACGTACTGTCTGTGGGCTGGACCAGACTAGGATGCACGTGAAATAATAGGACAATGTAAATGACTAAGGGAAAAGCCTTTGGGGGCAAAAGAGAGGAATTTAGGATTGGGAACTAGAAGACACAGTTCAGAGTCTGTTTCACCACGTATTAGCCAAGTGACCTTGGGAAAGTCATGAACCTTCTCAATGTCCCAGTTTCCTAAAAAGCCAGCTGTTGTGGAAATGAACTGAAACGCCACATAAAAACATCACTGAGGGCTTCCCTGGTGGCGCGGTGGTTGAGAGTCCGCCTGCCGATGCAGGGGACACGGGTTCGTGCCCCGGTCCGGGAAGGTCCCACATGCCGCGGAGCGGCTGGGCCCGTGAGCCATGGCCGCTGAGCCTGCGCGTCTGGAGCCTGTGCTCCACAACGGGAGAGGCCACAGCAGTGAGAGGCCCGCGTACCGCAAAAAAAAAAAAAAAAAAAAAAACCATCACTGATTGTTGTTACCTTTGAAAAATCACATGTTTCTTCTCTGTTACTCCTTACCCTTCCTCAGCTTAGTGGACTCAGTAGGTCATTTAAAATGGATAAACAAAAGCAGTATTTGGAAGTCTCGGGTTGGAAATGATGGACTTGTAGGCACTACGTTGCTCCCTAATTGTCAGCAGGATTCTGCACAGAGACCCGCTCATGGGCTCTATTTCTGGAGAATTTGCCTGGCTGTCGCCTTTATTCCTGATAAATCCCAGAGGGGGAGGATTTTCCAGCTCTCACCTGCCTCCACCTCACCTGTTGGGCCCTTTCAGTGTTTCTTCCGTCAGCTTGCATTGTTTCTGTGCTTTTGTAGGAACAACGTCAGCAAGATGTCCTCTGCCCAGACAGCTCTGTCCAGTCTCCTGATCTTACCCCTTCAGCTGCCGTGGAATTTCTGAAGGCTTTCCCCGCGCACACATTGTCTTTTTTTATGTATTTTTAAAGTAAAATTTGTCTATATTTAAGGTGTACAGCATGATGCTTGATATAGATAAATAGCGAAATGATAGCCAAGCTAATGAAAGTACCTTCCCCTCACGTAGTTGTCATTTTTTATGTGTGGTGAGAGCACCTGAAATCTACTCTCTTAGCAAGTTTCTGGATTCAATACAGTGTAATTAACCATCGTCATCATGGTGTATATTCAATCTCGAGACTTAGTCATCCTATGTAACTGCCACTTTGTACCCTTTGACCAGCACCGCCCCCCGCGCCCGTATTTTACCCCTTCCGCCCACAAGCTCCTCGTAACCACCCTTCCACTCTCTGCTTCTATGAGTTTGACTTTTTTTTAGGTTCCATGTACAAATGAGATCATGCAGTGTTTTTCTTTCTGTGTCTGGTTTATTTCACTCAGCATAAGGTCCTAAAAGTTCATCCATGTCGTTGCAAATGGTTACCTTTTCCTCTAGCTTTCTATTGCTTTCTAAAATCCCTCTAGAACCGTCTGTGGTTGTTTATATAATTGTCTATAGCGGTCTGTGCTGATGTATTCTGAGACATCAGCCACTTCGGCCACCTACCGAACAATTATTAATGCTCTTAAAATAGGGTGTGCAAATCCTTAGATGCTACTAGCAGCTAAACAGCAGGAGTTTGATACCACATATGGGTTGCAGAAATACCACGACTGTTGGCTGGCTTAAATACCAGAACTGCCCTGATGCCAGCCCATGCCAAGTCTGGTGTTAGAACTCACAGCCTGAGTGCTGTTTCTCTAGGGGGGCCCCAATCCAGCATGAGCTCCCCAGTAGGGTCTGATGAAGCCACTGCAGTGCTTAGCACCCCTCTGAGAATCACCATTTGGAGCTGCTTCGTTTGAGACTCTTATGTCTTTAGTTATGGCAGAGAAAATGAATCTTTGATATTGTTAAAGTTGTAGAAGGATCTCAGGAATAAAAATACTTATCTAAATCACCCTAATGTATACACTCATACTGGTTGTTTCTTTAAGGGCATGGAGAAAAGTATTACATCCCCCTTCCCCACTAAGAAATTCTGTAATTGTGGAAAAATCAGTTTCCCTGACTGGGAAGCCCGCTTCAGGGAGTCTAGGCTTTGGGAATAGCACCACTAACTACGATGAGGAACTGGGGGATTCAATGAACATGTCCTAGAGATTCTTGTTAGTGCTTTTCAGAGAAAAGTAGTAGTTGTAGTTTTGCAACAGCGTTTGCATATAAAATGGTTTTAATGGTGCTTAAAAACTGTTTATTGGCTGTTGTTCTTAAGTAAGGTGAACTTTTCCCTCATTTACACGATAAATTTGCTGAGCTAGCCCTTTCCAAATATAAACAAATACCCTGTCCACTATTAACAGACACACACACACGCACAAGCGTAGCCCTCCTGATGGTCTCAGCAGTTCTTAATTGTAATTAACAATTACAATTGAGAGAATAAGATGCAAGTCAGACAAAAAGAATGAAACTCTGCCATTTGCAACCACATGGATAGACCTAGAGGGTATTACACTAAGTGAAATAAGTCAGACAGAGAAAGGAAAATGCTGTGTGTTACCATTTATATGTGGAATCTAAAAAATAAAACAAACAAATGAATATAACAAAACAGAAACAGACTCAGATACAGAGAACAACTAGTGGTTACTAGTGGGGAGAGGGAAATGGGGAGGGAATTGAGAGGTACAAACTACTATGTATAAGATAAATAAACTACAAGGATGTCATGTACAGCACAGGGAATATAGCCAATATTTTATAATAACCTTAAATGGAATATAATCTATAAAAATATAGAATCACTATCACTATTTTATACACCTGAAACTAATATAATATTGTAAGTTGACTATACTTCCACTGAATAGATAGATGTTAGATAGATAGATAGATAGATAGATAGATAGATAGATAGATGATAGATAGATGCAAGCCAGGGCCTGACGCACGTGAGGAAGGGAGCCCGGTCCAGGCGGAGGCCCTGAGGGAGGGACAGCCAGCCCGGGTCAGCGTGGCATCGGGGACAGTAAGGACCTCGTGTAGCTGGAGCAGAGGGAGCACCATCCAGGAGAGAGGCCGGAATTGTGAAGACCCTGAGGGACAGCAGTGAGCCAACACAGACTCGGCCCCGACACTCGGGAAGTTGACATCTCCTTTGAGAGGAAGAGAGACTTGGTTATACAAATAAATGAAATAAAAATAAAAATGAAATAAAAGTCAAGGGCCATAAGGAGAGGAGCGCAGTCCTGCAAGAACCTGTATGTGGGAGCTGACTGATTCCGGAGGATGTGGAATGAAGACAGCTGACCCAGGGGCTAGAGCAGGGGTGTGCAGACATGCGGGAACCCATAGTTTGAGGAGGGAAAGGAAGACGGGGTGGCCAGAGGTGGGAGGGGTGGAAGGGGGAGGTGGGCCCGAGAGAGAAGGAAGTGGGAGCCAGGCCTGCAGGGCCTTCTGGGGCAGATTCAGTGTTTTAGTCTTTATTATAAGAACAAGGGATGCCTCATTAAAGGGTTGGGAGGGAGGGTTATTCTAATTTACATTTGGAAAGATTAGTCTAACTGCAGTAAAGAGTGAATCAGAAGGGGACCCTAGCTAAAAGATTCTCTCTTGGCCCAGGTGACAAGTGATGGTAATGTGGACTAGAAAGTAACAGATGGATTCAAGGAAGACACAGGGTCAGAGGTGACTCCTGTGTTTCTGACTTGGGTGGATGGAGGATGGACGGCGGACCGACAGACAGATGGAAGGACGGGCTGTTTACGAGATGGGTAACACTGGAAGGGAACCAGACTTGGAGCTCAGGGGTGGCAGTGAGGTCGGCTGTAGCAGGGAAAGCTTGTGAGTTGAATCCGGGGATATACTGAGACGCCTCTGAAACGTTCAGATGGGATGTCAAGTAGGCAGTTATGTGGACGGCTCTGGAACCCAAAAGAGATGTAACTTTGTGGATCTTGGGGCACATCAGTGGTGGTCGTTAGGTTCTCTGTGGAGGGAGCATGGAGGGCGTCCAGGGCCTAGCACCCAGCCTGGAGGGGCTTTACAAATGAGAAATACTGAGACAAAACCGCTTAGCATGTGCAAAGGAGCACGTGTCATGGAGGGGAGGGGCATGCAGGGCATCCTGCTGGGGGGTCTAGTACAGTGAAGACGGTGATGTAACAAGGTGAGGAGCAGCCGTGAAACTGCCAAGAGCTGCTTGGAATGAGTAGGGGAGGGGTGAGGTGGGTACGGACTTGACCGTGAAGACCCATGACGCTTATATGAAGGGGAGGCCCTTCTGAGGTCTGGTTTCCGTCTGGACTCAGGGTGCCTGTGCTTAGTGAGGCGACTAAGAAGACAGCGTGAGCTGTGACCCGGTCTGTCCCACCCGAGTCTTCTCACCAACTACCCCGTCTCCGTGGCCCGGGCTGAGGGCTGCACGTCCCCAGGACTTTGTCTTAAAGCAAGGTGCTTCTTTCTGCTAACTGAGCAACCGTGTCACTTCTGAGGGATGTACTACTGTCGTGATCCAGGTTAGGTATAAAGGCAGGCGAAGGAGGGAGAGAGGGCGACGGGGTGAGTGTAGGGGCAAGATGCCCTGGGAGAGGGAGCTTCCTGCATCAAAACTCTGGCAGACGAGAGCAAGACAGAAACATATCCCACAATATGTTCAGGAAAGAAAAGGGTAAATTCTAGAAAAATCATGCCAAATAAAATAAGAGCCGGGGGATCTGCCAGGAATCTGAAAATAAAAGAGTAGGCGTCTCTGACAAAGGGTCCAGGTAAAAAAGTCAGAAACAAGGCAGGACTAAGAAGTTGGCGACACAAAACCAGCAGCAGGAGTGAAGCTTAGCACAGAGCCAGCCAGTGCTCAGCTGAAAGCTCCTTCTTGCTTCTTGCTCAGGAGCTGCCTGGCTGGGCCTGAGCCCACCCTCCATCCCCACCCCCGTGGGCAGTGGCAGGAGCCCCAGGCTGGAGCAGTGGGGAGAGGTGCAGGACGCCCAGCACTTCCTGTCAGTCACCTTGGCCCCTCTGCCTCTTGTACCTTGAAACCAGTGCAGACCAGCCCTTGGCAAGATGTAACCACAGGAAGAGCAAGGCTGTTATTTGAAGCGATCAATTATAATTAAAATTAATTTTGAGTCTCCTGTCGGTGGGCAAATGTTACATACATCACTGTGATTCCAGTTTACCTTAAATATGTCATCAATATTCAGCAGAAAGGGAGAATTGGTTAGAGATGAAAGATTATCAGTGACAGACTCCATTTCTGCCGCTATAATGATATCTAATCACTTACAGGTTCCGACTGCAAGGCTGTGACCCAGATTCATCATGTTTAATGTGAAAATGATGTCAAAATATTTGAAGCTGTGTAGATGTATTTTAAACATAACGTTATTTGATAAAAAGGGCATAAATAACATGTTTCAGGGACTGAGAGACCTGCTTTAAATCTCTAATTACCCCACCTCTAATGTGTGAAGACAGTCATACACACACACACACACACACACACACACACACACACACACACACACATGCATGCATATATACACACACGCATAGATACATACGCACACATAAATACATATATACAAACGTACATGTACACATATATACATATATGCATATAAATACATACATATATACACGCACCATAAATACACACATACGTACATATATACACACACATACATATACACAGAGAGACATATTTATAAACACATACATATGTACATACATATATACACACATGTAAATATATACGTATATAAACACTATA
>RJWK010026954.1:0-26730 GCA_004363435.1 Platanista minor | reverse complement strand
ATTGGAGTATAATTGCTTTACAATGGTGTTAGTTTCTGCTTTATAACAAAGTGAATCAATTATACATATACATATATTCCCATATCTCCTCCCTCTTGAGTCTCCCTCCCTCCCACCCTCCCTATCCCACCCCTCCAGGTGGTCACAAAGCACCGAGCTGATCTCCCTGTGCTATGCGGCTGCTCCCACTAGCTATCTATTTTATGTTTGGTAGTGTACATATGTCCATGCCACTCTCTCACTTTGTCACAGCTTACCCTTCCCCCTCCCCATATCCCCAAGTCCATTCTCTAGTAGGTCTGTGTCTTTATTCCCATCCTGCCCCTAGGTTCTTCACGACATTTCTTTTTCTCCTAGATTCCATAAATATGTGTTAGCATACGGTATTTGTCTTTCTCTTTCTGACTTACTTCACTCTGTATGACAGACTCTATGTCCATCCACCTCACTACAAATAACTCTATTTCGTTTCTTTATATGGCTGAATAATATTCCATTGTATATATGTGCCACATCGTGGTTACCCATTCATCTGTTGATGGACACTTAGGTGGTTTCCATGTCCTGGCTATTGTAAATAGTGCTGCAATGAACATTTTGGTACATGACTCTTTTTGAATTATGGTTTTCTCAGGGTATATGCCCAGTAGTGGGATTGCGGGTTTGTATGATAGTTCTATTTGTAGTTTTTTAAGGAACCTCCATACTGTTCTCCATAGTGGCTGTATCAATTTACTTTCCCACTAACAGTGCAAGAGGGTTCCCTTTACTCCACACCCTCTCCAGCATTTATTGTTTGTGGATTTTTTGATGATGGCCACTCTGACTGGTGTGCGATGATATCTCATTGTAGTTTTGATTTGTATTTCTCTAATGATTAATGATGTTGAGCATTCTTTCATGTGTTTGTTGGCAATCTGTATATCTTCTTTGGAGAAATTTCTATTTAGGTCTTCTGCCCATTTTTGGATTGGGTTGTTTGTTTTTTTAATATTGAGCTACATGAGCTGCTTGTAAATTTTGGAGATTAATCCTTTGTCAGTTGCTTCATTTGCAAATATTTTCTCCCATTCTGAGGGCTGTCTTTTCATCTTGTTTATGGTTTCCTTTGCTGTGCAAAAGCTTTGAAGTTTCATTAGGTCCCATTTGTTTATTTTTGTTTTTATTTCCATTTCTCTAGGAGATGGGTCAAAAAGGATCTTTCTGTGATTTATGTCATAGAGGGTTCTGCCTATATTTTCCTCTAAGAGTTTTATAGTGTCCAGTCTTACATGTAGGTCTTTAATCTATTTTGAGTTTATTTTTGTTTATGGTGTTAGGGAGTATTCTAATTTCATTCTTTTACAAGTAGCTGTCCAGTTTTCCCAGCACCACTTGTTGAAGAGGCTGTCTTTTCTCCATTGTATATTGTTGCCTCTTTTATCAAAGATAAGGTGACCATATGTGCATGGGTTTATCTCTGGGCTTTCTATCCTGTTCCATTGATCAATATTTCTGTTTTTGTGCCAGTACCATACTGTCTTGATTACTGTAGATTTGTAGTATAGTCTGAAGTCAGGGAGCCTGATTCCTCCAGCTCCATTTTTCTTTCTCAAGATTGCTTTGTCTTTGTGGGTCTTTCGTGCT
Source organism: Platanista minor (assembly GCA_004363435.1). NCBI lineage: Eukaryota > Metazoa > Chordata > Mammalia > Artiodactyla > Platanistidae > Platanista > Platanista minor. The sequence continues at coordinate 25,104 of RJWK010026954.1, read as the reverse complement.
TCCATATAAATTGTGCAGTTTTTTGTTCTAGTTCTGTGAAAAATACTGTTGGTAGTTTGAGAGTTACTGCACTGAATCTGTAGATTGCTTTGGGTAGTATAGTCATTTTCACAATGTTGATTCTACCAGTCCAAGAATATGGTATATCTCTCCATCTGTTTGTATCATCTTTAATTTCTCTGATCAGTGTCTTATAGTTTTCTGCATACAGGTCTTTTGTCTCCTTAGGTAGGTTTATTCTTAGATATTTTATTCTTTTTGTTGCAGTGGTAAATGGGAGTGTTTCCTTAATTTCTCTTTCAGATTCTTCATCATTAGTGTATAGGAATGCAAGAGATTTCTGTGCATTAATTTTGTATCCTGCTACTTTACCAAATTCATTGATTAGCTCTAGTAATTTTCTGGTAGCATCTTTAGGATTCTCTATGTATAGTATCATGTCATCTGCAGACAGTGACAGTTTTACTTCTTCTTTTCCGATTTGGATTCCTTTTATTTCTTTTTCTTCTCTGATTGCTGTGGCTAAAACTTCCCAAACTATGTTGAATAATAGTGGTGAGAGTGGGCAACCTTGTCTTGTTCCTGATCTTAGTGGAAATGGTTTCAGTTTTTCACCATTGAGAACGACGTTGGCTGTGGTTTTCTCATATATGGTCTTTATTTTGTTGAGGTAACATCCCTCTATGCCTACTTTCTGGAGAGCTTTTATCATAAATGGGTGCTGAATTTTGTCAGAAGCTTCTTCTGCATCTATTGAGATGATCATATGGTTTTTCTCCTTCAATTTGTTAATATGGTTTATCACATTGATTGATTTGTGTATACTGAAGAATCCTTGCATTCCTGGGTTAAACCCCACTTGATCATGGTGTATGATCCTTTTAATGTGCTTTTGGATTCTGTTTGCTAGTATTTTTTTGAGGATTTTCATGTCTATGTTCATCAGTGATATTGGCCTGTAGTTTTTTTGTGTGACATCTTTGTCTGATTTTGGTATCAGGGTGATGGTGGTCTTGTAGAATGAGTTTGGGAGTGTTCCTCCCTCTGCTGTGTTTTGGAGAGTTTGAGAAGGATAGGTGTTAGCTCTTCTCTAAATGTTTGAGAGAATTCTCCTGTGAAGTCCTGGGCTTTTGTTTGTGGAAGATTTTTAATCACAATCTCAATTTCAGTGCTTGTGATTCGTCTGTTTATATTTTCTATTTCTTCCTGGTTCAGTCTCGGAAGGTTGTGCTTTTCAAGGAATTTGTCCATTTCTCCCAGGTTGTCCATTTTATTGGCATAGAGTTGCTTGTAGTAATCTCTCATGATCCTTTGTATTTCTGCAGTGTCAGTTGTTACTTCTCCTTTTTCATTTCTAATTCTATTGGTTTGAGTCTTCTCCCTGTTTTTCTTGATGAGTCTGGCTAATGGTTTATGAATTTTGTTTATCTTCTCAAAGAACCAGCTTTTACTTTTATTGATCTTTGCTATTTATTGATCTTTGCTATTGATCCTTCTGCTAACTTTGTGTTTTTTTGTTCTTTCTCTAATTGCTTTAGGTATAAAGTTAGGTTGTATATTTGAGATGTTTCTTGTTTCTTGAGGTGGAATTGTATTGCTATAAACTTCCCTCTTAGAACTTCTTTTGCTGCATTCCATAGGTTTTGGGTCATCGTGTTTTCATGTCATTTGTTTTCATTGTCATTTGTCATTTGTTTCTAGGTATTTCTAGGTATGATTTCCTCTTTGATTTCTTCAGTGATCTCTTGGTTATTTAGTAGCTTATTGTTTAGCTGCCATGTGTTTTATTCTTTACAGATTTTTCCCTGTAATTGATAGCTAGTCTCATAGCATTGTGGTCAGAAAAGATACTTGATATGAGTTCAGTTTTCTTAAATTCACCAAGACTTGATTTGTGACCCAAGATATGATATATCCTAGAGAATGTTCCATGGGCACTGGAGAAGAAAATGTATTCTGTTGTTTTTGGTTGGAATGTCCTATAAATATCAGTTAAGTCCATCTTGTTTAATGTATCATTTAAAGCTTGTGTTTCCTTATTTATATTCATTTTGGATGATCTGTCCATTGGTGAAACTGGGGTGTTAAAGTCCCTTGCTATGACTGTGTTACTGTCAATTTCCCCTTTTATGGCTGTTAGCATTTGCCTTATGTACTGAGGTGCTCCTATGTTGGGTGCATAAATATTTACAATTGCTATATCTTCTTCTTAGATTGATCCCTTGATCATTATGTAGTGTCCTTCTTTGTCTCTTGTAATACGCTTTATTTTAAAGTCTATTTTTTCTGATATGAGAAGTGCTACTCCAGCTTTCTTTTGATTTCCATTTGCATGAAATATTTTTTTCCATCCCCTCACTTTCAGTCTGTATGTGTCCCTAGGTCTGAAGTGGGTCTCTTGTAGACAGCATATATATGGGTCTTGTTTTTGTGTTCATTCAGCCAGTCTATGTCTTTTGGTTGGAGCATTTAATCCATTTACATTTAAGGTAATTATTGATATGTATGTTCCTATTGCCATTTTCTTAATTATTTTGGGTTTTTTATTGTAGGTCTTTTGCTTTTCTTGTGTTTCCTGCCTAGAGAAGTTCCTTTAGCATTTGTTGTAAAGCTGCTTTGGTGGTGCTGAATTCTCTTAGCTTTTGCTTGTCTCTAAAGGTTTTAATTTCTCTGTCCAATCTGAATGAGATCCTTGCTGGGTAGAGTAATCTTGGTTGTAGGTTTTTCCTTTTCATAACCTTAAATATGTCCTGCTACTCCCTTCTGGCTTGCAGAGTTTCTGCTGAAAGATGAGCTGTTAACCTTATGGGGATTCCCTTCTACTTATTTGTTGCTTTTCCCTTGCTGCTTTTAATATTTTTTCTTTTATTTAATTTTTGATCGTTTGATTAATATGTGTCTTGGTGTGTTTCTCCTTGCATTTATCCTGTATGGGACTCTCTGTGCTTCCTGGACTTGATTGACTATTTCCTTTCCCATATTAGGGAAGTTTTCAACTATAATCTCTTCAAATATTTTCTCGGTCCCTTTCTTTTACTCTTCTTCTTCTGGGACCCTTATAATTCGAATGTTGGCACATTTAATTTTGTCCCAGAGGTCTCTGAGACTGTCCTCATTCCTTTTCATTCTTTGTTCTTTATTCTGCTCTGGTCGTTATTTCCACTATTGTATCTTCCAGGTCATTTATCCATTCTTCTGCCTCAGTCATTCTGCTACTGATTTCTTCTTAGAGAGTTTTTAATTTCATTTATTGTGTTGTTCATCATTTTTTGTTTGCTCTTTAGTACTTCTAGGTCCTTATTAAACATTTCTTGTATTTTCTCCATTCTATTTCCAAGATTTTGGATCATGTTTACTCTCATAACTCGGAATTCTTCTTCAGATAGACTGCCTATTTCCTCTTCATTCATTTGTTCTGTTAGGTTTTTACCTTGCTCCTTCATCTGGTGCATATTTCTCTGTCTTCTCATTTTGCTTAACTTACTGTGTTTAGGGTCTCCTTTTTGCAGGCTGCAAGTTCCCAGTTCCTGTTGTTTTTGGTGTCTGCCCCCAGTGGGTAAGGTTGGTTCAATGGGTTGTGTCGATTTCATTGTGGAGAGGACTGGTGCTTGTGTTCTGGTGGGTAGGGCTGGATCTTGTCTTTCTCGTGGGCAGGGCCACATCTTGTGGTGTGTTTTGGGGTGTCGGTGAACATATTATGACTTTAGGCGCCTCTCTGCTAATGGGTGGGTTTGTGTTCCTTTCTTGCTAGTTGTTTGGCATAGGGCGTCCAACACTGGAGCTTGCTGGTCATTGAGTGGAGCTGGGTCTTAGCTTTGAGATGGACATCTCTGGGAGCGCTCTTGCCAATTGATATTACATAGGGCCTGGAGTTATCTGGTGGTACAATGTCTTGAACTTGGCTCTCCCTCCTCAAAGGCTCAGGCCTGACACCTGGCCTGAGCACCAAGACCCTGTCAGCCACACAGCTCAGAAAAAAAGGGAGGAAAAAAAAAAAGAAAGAAAGAAAATAATAAAATAAAGTTATTAAAATAAAAAAAATTAATTATTATTAAAATAAAAAAATTTAAAAATTGAGAAAAAAAAGAAGAGAGCAACCAAACCAATAAACAAATCCACCAATGACAATAAGCACTAAAAACTAAACTAAGATAAACATATGAATCAGAAACTAGTCAGTCACATACAGCAAACCCCAAGTCTACAGTTGCTCCCAAAGTCCACCACCTCAGTTTTGGGATGATTCATTGTCTATTCAGGTATTCTACAGATGCAGGGTACATCAAGTTGATGGTGGAGATTTAATCCACTGCTCCTGAGACTGAGCGGAGAAATTTCCCTTTCTCTTCTTTGTTCGCACAGCTTCTGGGATTCAGCTTTGGATTTGGCCTGCCTTTGCATGTAGGTCACCCTCTGGCATCTGTTTTTCACCCAGATAGGATGGGGTTAAAGGAGCGCCTGATTAGGGGTCTCTGGCTCACTCAGGCTGGGGCGAGGGAGGGGTACAGAATGCAGGGCAAGCCTGTAGTGGCAGAGGCCTGTGTGATGCTGCAACAGCCTGAGGTGTGCCATGTTTTCTCCTGGGGAAGTTGTCCCTGGATCACAGCACCCTGGCAGTGGTGGGCTGCACAGGATCCCGGGGTGGGGGCAGGCGGTGTGTGGATAGTGACCTGTGCTTGCATGCAGGATTCTTGGTGGCTGCAGCGTCAGTATTATTGTATCAGGCCCGTCTCTTTTTCTGAGCTGATAGTCACAGCTCATGCCTGTCTCTGGAGCTCCTTTAGGAGGTGCTCTACCCTCTGTGGGCAGACAGGGAAGGATTCTCCTCTCCTTGTGCACCCCAAAACAATGGTCTCTTGTCTCTTAGGCAGGTCCAGAGTTTCTCCCAGACTCCCTCCCTGCTAGCTGTGGTGCACTAGCCCCCTTTAGGCTATGTTCACACAGCCAACCCGAGTCCAGTGCCTGGGATCTGAACTCTGAAACCCGAGCCTCAGCTCCCAGCCCCCACCCACCCCAGTGAGTGAGCAGACAAGCATCTCAGGATGGTGAGTGCAGGTCAGCACCAGTCTTCTCTGTGGGAATCTCTCTGCTTTGCTCTCTGCACCCCTGTTGCTGCATTGTCCTTCGTGGATCCAAAACTTCCCTGCCACCCATCCCCCCGTCCTCACCAGTGAAGGTGCTCCCTAGTGTGTGGAAACTTTTCCTCCTTCACAGCTCCCTCCCAGAGGTGAAGGTCCCATCCCTGTTCCTTTGTCTCTGTTTTTTCTTTTTTCTTTTGCCCTACCCAAGTACATGGGGAGTCTCTTGCCTTTTGGGAAGTCTGAGGTCTTCTGCCAGCATTGAGTAGGTGTTCAGTAGGTGTTCTGTAGGAGTTGTTCCATATGTAGATGTATTTTTGATGTATTTTTGGGGAGGAAGGTGATCTCCATGTCTTACTCCTCTGCCGTCTTGAAGGTCCTCCACATATGTGTTCTTTTGAAAGATCCATTGTCTAGAGGCTTTGGGTGTTGTCATCCATACATTTAACTATTGCCAGGTGAACTCACTATGTTCTCTTATTCTGGGCTTGAATACATAGAATACATAGGTCATAACGAGAGCACAAGTGGACCTCTTCTAACAGTTTATTTTTAACCATCAAATAATCTCATTCTTCATCTATCACACTTCCAGCTGACATTTCACATTAAGGGTTCCTCTGCTTCTGACTTTTGCAATTTTCCTCCTACAGCTCTTTCTTGGCCACTTCTCCCTCCCTTGTGTACTGGGAATAGGTTAAAGGGGATAAATGAGAGATGATCCTTGCCCTCAAAGGAGTTAACTTTGGAGGAAAGATGGCAAACAGGGCCTGACTCCACACAAGTCTGACAGAAAAACTTTGAAAGTGAGCAAAAGAAGTAAGCTGGTGATTACAGCACAGTGTGAGAGTCTCTATGACAAAAGAGTTGTAGAAAGGAAAGCTGGAAGTCAGCACTATTTAATTACACATTGCCTCTGGGTCTATGAGGAAAAGGACCTTAGGCTGAAAGTATACCTTGGAAATATCACTTTCTATTGAAGAGGAAATTTGAGCCTGACATTCTTTTAAAAGAAAGGACTAGGAAAAAGTAAAAAATCAATGTACTGAAAACCATTTAAACTTCAAAAGTGCTAAATTTCTATCATTTACAAAAAAAGGAAATGTTTACTTAAATGTTCATGTGCTTTTATAAAAAAAGTCACTGTCAGGTTTAAAATAAAAAATGAAAGTGTATTTAAAAATCAACTTTTGGACTTCCCTGGTGGCACAGTGGTTAAGAATCTGTCTGTCAAGGCAGGGGACAGGGGTTTAATTCCTGGTCCGGGAAGATCCCACATGCTGCAGAGCAGCTAGGCCTATACGCCACAACTACTGAGCCTGTGCTCTAGAGCATGTGAGCCACAACTACTGAAGCCTGACAGCCAGAACTACTGAAGCCCGCACACCACAACTACTGAAGCCCCCCTGCCCTAGAGCCTGTGGCGCCACAACTACTGAGCCCATGCACCACAACTATTGAAGCCAGCCCACCTAGAGCCCATGCTCCACAACAAGAGAAGCTGCTGAAATGAGAAGCCCACACACCACAAGGAAGAGTAGACCCCGCTCGCCACAACCAGAGAAAGCCCACATGCAGCAACAAAGACCCAACACAGCCAAAAAATAATAAATAAACAATTTTTTAAAAATCAACTTTCTCTTGACTTACTTTTCCAAATAAAAACAACTTCAAGGATTTGATCAGTAATAATTTTAAGTATTTTTCCCAAAGACATATCAAATGTTATATCTGAAATAATTATTGAATTAAAACATAAATGGAAAAGTAGGAAAAACAGAAACTCTAAATAAAGTTGTACAAATATGGGTTTCAGTCTCTAACTCAAGCTATATGTCCTTAGGCAAGTTATTAGACCTCTCTGAATTCCTGATTCTTCAACAGAAAATAGAGGTTGTGAGGATTAAACATAAAGAATGCAGAAGAGTTCATCATAATGCTTGGTACTTGATCGTATTGATATTCACTTCAAAACAATTTGCTAAAATGCTAAAGTTTTCCACAATCATCTGCACCAAGTGAATAGTAAATTCTCAATTATTTTGAACTTTTCCAAAAGAAAAATTATAATTTATTATCAGTAAATGCTCAATTTCTTGTTGATTTCTTGCTCCCTCCTTCCACCCCACAAGGAACAAAAGAAAATTCCATTTCGTATTATTAAAATAATCATCACTCTGAATGTTTGTGGGGTTGGGGAATTCTACTACCCAGGATAAAAGACAACCAGATACATATATATCAATTTTTAATTGATATTTTATTATTATCTCCAACAAACTTCAATATTTACAACCCAATAACTATAAATGCACCTGTGAACCAAAACTGCATATTTTTTTTTTTCACAGAAACTGTCAGTTGCTCCTTCTTCCTAGATAGCAAGATCTCAGCTTTGTACCCAGACTCCTCCTAGGGAAGGGGGTCATGCTTAACCAAAGGAAATTATTGTAGTTCCTTTTCCCACTTTCCAGCCTGCTTTGCCCCTGGAGTTATCTGGTGAATCAATTCCAACTTATGATACTTAAAGAGAAATCTGTTTTGTGGGAGTGGGGACTGAAGGACTATCAGGAAAGTAGGTGAAAATGTGCCACTTTTATGCCTTGAATACTGCAGCTGTCTTGTGACCATGAGGTGACAATCAGGATGGAAAGGCTTGAGGGAATTTCAGAGCCATGTGTCCTGAAGTTTTGAGCCACCAAACCAACATCACTTGCCTCCAGATTTCTTGTATCCAAGAAAAATTATTTCCTGTTCATTTAGGCCTCTGAAAAGTTGAGTTTTCTGTAACTGTCTTTGAAATCAATTCTGTTAGCTATAGTTAAACAGTTTGGTCTTGACCTAGTTAATTTATATATTCCAAATAATTGTTAACTAGTAAAATTTATGCCCTCAGTAGGCTTTGATTCAACACCTAATTATCTATCTGTCCTTCTGGACACTCATGCATCTATCATCGAACTATTTCAGAACCTGAGAAATTTCTATTGACTTAACTGGCCTTGTTTATGGACTGTAACTATTCAATCATTTTTTTCTAAGAAGTCTCACTGGATATCTCTAAAACAATAAGACCCTGTTTGGTATTTGTGACATTTGCTTTTCCACATGGACTTATATGATTTTTTTAAACTAAATTTTAAGCTGGAGGAGAGCAGAGAACAATTCTGTTTTGCTCACTTTTGCATATTCAGTCCTCACTCAGGGCTTAAATAACAAAATAGACATGTGACACACATTTACTGAATCCCTAATGTGAGCCCAGCATCAGTACATCAGAGAAAAGTCAAGGACTTTCTCCTTAGTAGCCTTTCCCTCACTTTTGTCACACATTCTCTCCCTGCCTTGTGATTATGCATCATAATATAGTAAAGGTCTCCATGCTTTCCCCAAATCTTCTTCTCTAAGTTACTCTAAGGGGTTGGTCTATCAACATTCTTTTTCTCCCAGTGTCTAGTGCTCAACCAACTGTTTCAGAGAAAGGCATTTTGTTCTTTTTTTGGTGTTAATTCATTTATGATTATTCTGGATGACCTGTGTTTATAAATAGAAACAACAACAATAATAATAATCAACACCACTTACTGGGTTCCAGATATCATTGTATGCATTTAAAATACATAGCTCACTTAATAACCAAAATAACTCTATGAAATTGGTTGCTATAAATTACCCTCAGGTTATAGATAAGAAAACTGAGGCTCAAGGTTAAACAGCTAGTTGTGCTGGAGCTGGGTTTAAGCTACATTCCTTACCATTACACTAGTGATTCTCAAAGTGAGGTCCCCAGACTAGCAGCATCCACATCACCTGAGAACTTGTTAGTGATGTAAATTATTGGATCTCATCCCAGACCTACTGATTCAAAAACTCTGGGAGTGGGAGCCTAGCAATCTGCGTTTTAACAAGTCTCTCCAAATTGTTTTGTTTTGCACAGTAAAATTTGAAAATCAATGCATTACACTACGCTGTCCTAGAAAGGGTGATTTAAACTAGCAAAACGTTATGGAAGTTAATTCAAAAAACTAATTAACTCCCCAAACTCCAAAGAAATGAAAGTTTGGATTACTTTTAGGTAGGGACTGACTGGCTGCCTTCCAGCTTCCTTTAATCATAGGAGATGAATGAATGAATGTTTACACCTGTGAGGATAATTGTTCTTGGGTGTGTCGGACATTGTGGGCATTAAAGCAACAGTATAGAGGATTTCCAGCTAGGTAAAAAAGACATATTTGAAAATAAAGAAGGAATAGAAGACATGGCCAAATTTTTAAAGTGTAGGCTGGCTTTTCTCAATGCCAGTTATAAATCAGGGCCTGCTCTTCCTATCATTACCTGGATAGAATATGGAAATGTAAGGTAATTGCATTATTAAATTAAGAAAAGCATAATAATGCATCTGAGCTATGCCAAAAATATATAATGCATTCATTAGCTCAATGTACCTGGGATTTGAATTTTTTGCTCACTTGTATTATTTGTGCCATGCCTAACCACTTCTTTTAGCTCAGATAATCAAGTCTTGAATGTATGTGTGTGTGCAGTTGGGACTAATTGGTGTAATTAATGTATGTGTAATGGCTTTAGCTGGCTAATGTCTGAAGGGAGCAGAAAAAATAAGCAAATTCATGAAGTAGGTTTTAGATTAGCATCTATACCCAAGATAATTTTTTTTTTTCAGCAAGAAATTCAGCCTTCATTATGGCCTTTAGTTAATAAAGATGTGGTTGGATTTCATAAGTGAACTTGCTTCACCCTAAGGAGTCCAATTTAGCAAAGACATTTTACGTAAACTATTAGCAGCCCAAAGCGGAAGCTTTTGGCTAAATGATATTCTGATAATATAAAGTAAACTAAGAATATAATTACAATGTGAATTTACCAATTCCTTTTTCTTCCTCTTTGAAAATGTTGAATTAACTTTCTTTGTTTCATTCTGTTTTTATATTCTGCCTGATTTCAGAAAAGATTTGAGGCTATTTATAAAAATAAGTGCTCAATAAAAAGAAAAAATTATAAAGAAATCAGGGAGGAAGGAAAATGAGGGTTGGTTTAAAAAATGATACTTTACACTTGTACTAGGTAAAATTAAATATATTACAGTGAAATTCAAGTCCAAGAAACACATATGGAGCCTCTAAACAATGCAAGGTATAGCTCCAATCCTGTCTTGCAGAACCTTATAGTTCAGCATGGGAGTGAGGTGATAGTGAAATAGACACTTTAAAAATCTTTATTTTCTCCTCAATTCTTTTAGCATAGCTATGAATATGATCAAGAAATTATCTTTCCAATTGGGTTAACTGGTAAACCAAAAGACATATCTGTTTGGATGTCGCAAAGAAAATGTGTTAGAAACTAGACCTAAGAAGCCAAGTTTTCTTGTGTTTTTTTCCTTTCTAATTATCAGCTTTGAACTTTATTTACCAGACTGTTTCTTTTCAAATCTGCAAAAGCATGTGTTAATATTTTATTTCCTATGTAGACCAATCTAAGATCTTGTGACCTAATGTTCTTACTGGCACATGTTAATCTTTCTTTCTGTATTTGAAACTGTCAAATTTATCTGAACATCAGTCACCCTCAATAGGATCCTGGGGAAAACAATCACAGAGTAGAGGCTATGAGAACAACAATTAATATGCAGTATTAAATCTATCAGAAGGGTATGGAGAAGAACACTCAGTCATTCCACTGGTTTTCATTTGCTGAGAGAAACAGACTTCACACCTGAGTCACAGTCACAGCTTGGTTTTCTCTCAATTAAGCCCATGCTTGTCTGAAGCAATGAGGGCTGGGGGATGAGAGCAGGGCACATGCTAATGAAACTCCCTGCAGAACAAGGGCTTTTGGCAGAAAGTGTTGCAAGGAGGAATCACATAATCTGTATTTAAAATTCCTTATTAAGCAAACATTTAAAACTTCATTGTACATCAGATATGCCACAGAAAAGCAGCCATAAAAATCAGAAATTATTATAGGTGGCAGTCTGAATGCAAGCCATAGTAAGATTATTGTGAAATATATATATTTAAATCAAAACAGGAAAATTCTATGAGGTTTAAAGTTTGCTGTAAATGTGCCTTGATCTAGCAATTCTCAGCTTAGTGTTTTGCATACTTATATTTATAAATGACATTACTTAAAGGACCATCCAAATGTTAGTCTGTGGTACAGCTTCATAAGGTCAGTACATTTAAGACCAATTTACCTCTATAGCCATTAAGAAAAAAAAAAGTACTTGCCACTTACTGATGTTATGTAATGCTCCCCAAGAACCAAAATTGTACCTGCTAGGTCCTGAATTAACTTCTGATACATGACAGCTTTTACAGAAATAGAATTTCAGTCCCTGCCACATTAGTTTAAAATAATACTTTTATTACTTGCTTTTTTATTTGAGCGTCACGGCTTTGTGTGAAATATTTATTACTGTTAATGGCACAGATTTCTTGTGGATAAATGCGTTATTCAATAAATGTGTATTGAGTATGTACTATATGGCAGGTGTTGGTTTATGCACTAGGGAGATGAAAATACTATAATAAACAGTCTCTGCTTTAAGGCTCTTGTAGTCTAGTAGAGGAGGTACATGAATAAGCCCAGTGTGGCAAATGCTGAGACCAAAGCATGCCAAGGATGCCACGGGAGCACACACAATGTTAAGAGGGAGAAGGCGCTCTTTCAACACTTCCTGGCGAGTGTGTAAGCACATAGCAGCTGTGTCTTAAAGGAGGAAGGAGTCAGGAGAGTGTAGTAAGGAAGAGAGAGAGCAGACATGGTAAAGAGAGACTTTCAGGCAATGAGAATATTTTGTGCAAGGAAGACTTTGTAAGCCTTCGTAGTATATCTCAAGAGCTCTTGGTTTTCTATTATGAAACATAAACTGTTTGTGTATGTGTGGTGTGTGCATCAAGGCTGTGGGGGCATTTGGTTGAAATAGAGCTGAGAGGCCAAAGTTTGTGGTTGGATGACAAAAACACAAACAAACCCATAGCCTATGTGAAAGAACCTGAGCGTGGCCTGTGGGTAACAGGAGCCTGCTGAAAATGTATAACCAGAGGACTAATGTGTGATCACATTGGCATTTTAGAAACCAGAGGATAAGTGGATGAAAGGAACAGGTGAGTTTGAGAATCCTTTCAACCTTGCTTTTGATATAATGAGAGCACTGCTTCCCAATGGAAAGGAAACCTGTGAATAATAGTTTTTAAATCTTCACACTTTACCGAGGTTTTTAGAGTTAATTGTCTCTAAGAAAAGTTAAAACTATAATTTTTTTAAAAGGCAAAATATCAGCATCATTTTATTTATTTATTAAAATTTATTTATTTATTTATTTATTTATTTACGGTACACGGGCCTCTCACTGTTGTGGCCTCTCCCGTTGTGGAGCACAGGCTCCGGATGCGCAGGCTCAGCGGCCACGGCTCATGGGCCCAGCTGCTCCGCGGCATGTGGGATCCTCCCAGACTGGGGCACGAACCCGTGTCCCCTGAATCAGCAGGCGGACTCTCAACCACTGTGCCACCAGGGAAGCCCTAGCATCATTAAGTCAACATGTTAGAAACTTTTTGTCCTTTATGCTGTCATTTATGTATACATTTGCTTGTTTATTTTTAATTAAACCTTCATCTGATTTCCCTACTAGACTATAAGAAACATGAAGGAAGGTCTGTGTCTATCTTATTCTCAGTCTCATCCTCAGAAGTCAGCACAGCACCTGACATTTACAGAAGTATAACAAATACTTCTTGAGGTGATTGGAACTGACTTGAAGTTTGGGTCCCTAGATTTTCATGAAAGGTATTGTCGAGTGAACTTCAAGAAAAGCAGAATTAAGCCATAGATATATTTTTTTGTCCTATGTGGTTCATACAAGTTATACTGAGAATGGTTGGGAGCCCCTTTACCTGGCTATCTTTAAAAAAAAAATCTGGCAACAAACTAGTATATGTAAGAAATCATTCACCTCCTTGGAAGTGAGACTCATTGATTTCTCTAGTTCACTTTGAAGTTCTTCAAGGAGCAAATGGTTCACAGTCCCCATGCTGGGAGACAAAAGTGTCACTGATTTATGTGCTAAGCAGTATTCCATCAGGCTGTGGGATATTTTAGGGCCACAAGCCAGGAATGAGACAGCCAAGGAAAACTTGTAGACACAGATTAGGGGCAGAGAATAAATATACTGATTATGGGATGTTCCCAGAAGCCAGTGGTCAAACAACCAGGGAATATTTCATTAGAAGTTAAAATTAAGCAATTACTCATTTTTTTCTCTCTCTGCCTACAAACCCACTCTCACTATGCACACTTCACTGAAAAGCTATAATTTTTCTTATTGTGTTTGCTTAAGTCCTTCTTCACCTCCAATTAACACCACCAGAACTGTTTGAGATGAGCCTCATCCAGGCAAATTCTCTCGCTTCTGATCCAGAGGCTGTGAAGTGTGAACTAGAAGCATCTACAGTGTGCCGAGGGTTGCCCCATTCGGAAAGAGATGAAGCATCATTACTTCCAAGAGCTCCTTTTTTATTGGGAAAATAGACAAGTATGTCAGCCATACAGGGTATCAAATTAAGTGTATCATCAAGGTTGGTACATGTTTTTAGAAGAAGATGGTGAAAGGGCAAAAATTGCACTTCAGGTAGGGGTAGTACAGAGGCAAAAGTGTGTATGAGCAGGAGTTAGCCAGGAGGAAGACAGAAGGGAAGTTAGCCAGAGTGTTTAGTGGGTTTGAAATACAAAGAGAAAGAGACAGCATGGCAGTTCATAGAACCACAAGTTGAGAAATCATTACAACAGGTATTAAGCTCTTATCCTATTCCTTCTCCTCTCAGTATCTCACCAAGCTTTATTTCTCCTTTTCTGGGTTACTGATTTTTTTGTTTCTAGCCATTTTGTTTTTGACAGAGTCACCAGTGTCTGGTATTCTCCTGCCTCTCTGATCTTTGACTATGCCTCACTTCCCCTGGCATCTGCCTACATGTAGGATTTAACTGAGGAATCTGCCTTTTGTCTTTTGTCTTTTCATGTTGTTGCTCTGCCCTATCTCTGTGGGTTATCTCTTCACTTCTATGATTCCAGGGAGCATAGAATGTCGATTCACAAATCTCTATCACTAGATCTGAGCATTTCCAAGCTCAGCATGTAAGCTGCCTCCTGGGTACAACCAACAAAGTGTTCTATATGCACTTGAATTCTAATAGAAATTTATTTTAACCTCCCTGTCCAAAATAAAATCTGCTCTGCTTCCTGTAAGCTTAGATTGTATTGACAACATCATTATTTAAACAGCCTCTAATCTAGAAACCTCTGTGCCATTCTCAAATCCTCTCTGTCTCACTGCCACCACATCACTCATTAATATGTTTTCTAGATAATCCAGCCTAGTTTTTCAATTACTAATAACTTTAATTAGACTTTTGTCTCATTCTTACTTGCATTTCTGTAATAGCTTTCTAAAATGAACTCCTTGCCACCAGGAATTATTCTTACTGCTTCTGGAATGATATCCTATCTCTCCCTCAAAACAATAATACCAAGATCAAACACAACAACAGACTTGATCTTGTTTCTCCAGCAGCATTAAGTAAAACTGTCTCACCAAGTATTCCTTTACAGTGTTCTTTCAGACCCTGATTACAGCAAAGGAAACCAGCATATTTGATGGTCGTATGAGTTTATCCTTCTGTGACACTGGATAATCACCCTTTTTTTTAAGAGAAAGGATGAACAGATCTTAGGGGTAAACCAACTTCACAGGTAAAAATACGTATCCAGAATTTAGAAAGATTATTTGTTTTTATAATTATTTTAGGACTCTCCGAAACCAGACTTGTCTTCCATCTCGGGGCTAAGCTCTCCTTCTATTCTTTTAGTTTCCATGAGGTGGACATAGAAAAGAGACATATACCAGTTGAAGATTTTTGTTTGTTTTTACTCCTCACCCCTTTTTTTCCTCTGTCCAAGAAATGCTAAATCACATGACTATGCTTCTTACACTGCTTTAGTGCTCTGGTCAAAGGTGGGATGACTTTAACCAACGGCAGAACCTCTGAACAAGAGAGGGGTGGATGTTTGGTCCCCAGCCCTGCTGCAGGGGCATGATCAGATAATCCTTGCAAAGGAGCTTGTATTAACCCTATAGAGACAGAATCCACATGCCTGGGTAACTGCCCATCACCACTCTGGTTTCACTTTAGCAGAGTCGTGGTGTCCTCTAGTGTTTCCTTTGGGAGCAAGTTACTCTCCATTCACTAATATAGATATTAAAAAACAAAAAAGTGTATCATTTCCATCAGGAAAGCTTCTTATAGGATTTTTTTCCCCAAATACATTTTCTTGCTGCAATATATGTACAATTTGTCTTTTGGGAAAGAAGGTATAAATCTTGGTGTAACTTGCTTAATAGTCACAGTTTGTTAATTCCATTTTTCCCTCACTTAAGAAAGAAAACAGTTTCTATTTGCATGGAATGTCAGGAGTCTTCAGGCCATTAGACTCAGGTTTGGCATACTTTCCATTTTTGACCAGGATATAAATCTTCTTTGTAACATAAAATTATGAATTTAACATAATGAACATATTTAAAGAAAAATATTAAGTAGGTAATACTATGGTAGATACATGGATTTAAAAAAAATTTTCAAGATGGTAGATGAAAAATTTACAGTTCAGAAAACACTGACTTAGAGGGGAAAGTATAGCTTTTGTTAGCTGTGTCTTCTTTAGCTTCGAATCCCAGTTCCAGCCCCAACATGAGCAATCACCAAATCTTATTTATTAGTTATTATTCTATAGTTTCTCTCCCAGATATTTTTTTCTGTGCTCTTTGTTTCCCTCCTTCTAGTTCCTACAGGAAAAAAGTACACACTTGGCTTCAACTTATTTTTCAATTCTTATCCTCTACCAAAGAATCCAATTTAGGCAGAGATTTGCTATTTTTTTGAGTATGTCCTGTGCCTCTCCACACTGACACTTTTTTAGTAGCACTTGCCTGGTGTGATGATTGCCCATTGTCAACACACATCACTGCATCACTTCCTCTGTAATGCAGAGGTGAAGCTAGGAAATACCTTTCCCTGACATGTCACCTCAACATCAGCATTACAAAAACAATAGCTGTTTTATTATATGCATGAATTTTATGAGTCAGGAATTTGGACAAGGCACAGAAGGTGTTACTTGTCTCTTAACACAATTATTAGAGCCTCATATGGGAAGGTTCAAATGTCTGAACAATCTAGAAATTTTCTTACTCAAATGTCTGGTCTCAGCTGGGACACTCTCCATCTATCTTAAATTTTCTTATGGCAAGGCAGTTGGGTTCTGAGAGAGAACATCCCAAAAATTAGGGTTGAGACTGAGAATTCCAGGAGAACTAGGAGGAAGAACATGGCTTTTTATGACTTAGCTGCTGCAGTCACATAGTGTCACTTTTGCTGTGCTCTATTGGTTAAGCAGAACTACAAGTCTGTCTAGATCCAAGATGTGGGGACAATGACCACATATCTTGATGAGGAAGGATTAATGATTTATGGGGCCGTATTTTAAAACTGCCACACATATGTGTCAAGAACCGGTGAGAGTCTATTTTTTTTAAGAAAAGATGAATAATAGATTGTCTATTTCCTTAAGACGCTTTTTTGGTTGTTTGTTACCACACAACTAAACATTGTGTAACATTTTGAAAGGGTTCAGATCTTACTGAAACTGGTAAAGTTTGAACTTAAATGAATGGCAATGATGCAGAGTAATGCCATCTTGAAAATAGTGCAAGGTTGAAGAATTAATAGCCACCTCTTCAGATGTAGGACCAGGTGCAGGGTCGACTCTGGGTGTTGTAGTCAGAAAGAGGGAGACCATCTTCCCGCTGCTTACCTGGAGAGATGAGCATCTGCTAGTAAGGGGGTAATTTCCTTATGCTGGATCTTGCTATTTATCTTGCTGATGGTGATATTGGGCTCTACCTCCAGCCTGATGGTCTTTATGGTCTGGACTATTAAGTGGCTCAGTGAACTAACATGTTATAATAATCTTTTCCCTTTTCTGTAGTTCTGCATCCCTTTGAGCTTTTCTTTTAGCATGGATCTCATTGTATATTGCATTGTTATTTTTTACATCTAGCATATCTTTCTTATTAGCACTTTCAGAGAATTTAAGAGAATTTTGTACTTTTGATGGTAGCTGGCACAGTGTCATATGTCTGATTTTCATGACATTAATTGAATTGCATCTTCTCTGTGTATAAGAATTTTAAATGTTCAGTGTTTCATGGGAACGGCTTCACACTGAATAGCTTATAGAATATTGATCAGTATTAAGCTCTTCAGTGTGCAGTTATCTCAGAGAAATTGTACCATTTCTTGCAAATTCATTTTTTCAACAAGACATATTGAGCCCTCGTACTACACTGTGCTGTCCACAGAGATGAATGACAACCTTGGCAGACATGGATCCTGTCCTCCCAGAGCATATGATGTGGAGGGAGATACAGGAAAGGAGCCTGTCATTACCTTATAATGCTGAATTGGTAAAGTTCAGTGTACAATGGGAACAAAGGCAAGGTGGCAACCAGTCTGAACACAGTAGAAGAAAGGTGCCCCGGGGTAAATGACATCAGCGTTGGGACATATAGGATAGATAGGGGTCATCGATGTGAAGTGTGGATTCAGATAGGACAAATTGTTCCAGACAGAATGAGAAACTTTTATCATGAGTGACATGGAGCTAGGAGAGCCCAGCAAACTACTGAGTTCAGTAAGGAAAAGGGAAATGGGATGGGACAGCAAAGGATAAGGTTTAAGGGGGAAACGATGTAACTTTATAATGTATGTTAGTAAGCTTGACTTTTATTTTGAAGGAAATGAAGAATCTTTGGTGGACTTTAAGCAGTGTACTGTCAGAATCAGAATATGTTTAGGAACATGCGACAAATGAGAGAAAACTTGTATAGGGAGATCTGTTAAAAGGCCAAGAGGTAATGGTGGCTGACATGTTGATTTTAGGACTTCTGACCTTCAGTACTGTTCAAGTTACTGTAATTGTGATAATTTGTTATAGAAGCAGTGGAAAAATAATACAGATATGATGAGTTTTAAAGAACTGTTGGCAACAAAGTTTAAACTGATAAGTACCCCTCAAAGTAAAAGAGTTAAGGAGAGTGAAGGGTCAGAGAAAACTGAGGAAAGATAATATTTTAATTACATGGATTTGGTTAACAGTGTCAGATGCTACTAAGAGTAACTAAAACAAGTTTAAGTAATGTTAAGTACTGAAAAGTGAGTGTTGTATGGGAAGGAACCACTAGGGGAGAGCTTAAAAAAGGAACAAATAGAAAATGCACTGAATTCCAAGTCCCTTAGAAGGGAGAAAATCACTGTACCCAAGTGGAGTTGGAGGGAAAGCAGCCACACCGAGGCAGGAGGAGACTCTGCCTTTCTCTGAGATGGGGGAAGGTGTGGGTATAATAGCAAAGTGGAATACAAAACAGTGCCTTAGAAATGGAAGATGAATAAGTCCTTGCACTGTTCTAATTTTTTTTTTTTTTTTTTAATCCGCTACGCGGGCCTCTCACTGTTATGGCTTCTCCCGTTGCGGAGCACAGGCTCCGGACGCGCAGGCTCAGCGGCCATGGCTCACGGGCCCAGCCGCTCCGCGGCACGCGGGATCTTCCCCGACCGGGGCTCGAACCCGTGTCCCCTGCATCGGCAGGCGGACTCTCAACCACTGCTCCACCAGGGAAGCCCAAGTTCTAATCTTTTTAAATAGGTGTTATGATGGTTACTGATTGTGTGAAACTTGGTGCATGTAATAATAAGTGATTTATGGTGGTTTCCAATTTAAATATTCAGTGAAAAACATGTTAATTGATTAGAAAAAAATTGACAGAATAAGTGAGAGTAAAAATCTCAGAACAGTAGAACAATTTAAATTATTTAATTGGTCTCTAGATGAGGTTAACAATGCCATAAAGAAGTTAATACAAAAAACAAAATGAAACTAGCCTTACACTAATCATAAAAGAAAAAAAACCTGTAAACAAGAATATAGTTCTGTGTGAACTAGTAAATGATGAAAGGATTTAGTTCAACACTGATGAAAAAAAAGGTAAGGTGATATTTTTAAAAATTGAGAGTATTCAATTTCTTCAATTTCTTATCAAATACATCTCATTCATCTCCTATCTGCCAGTAACTGCCCAATAAGGCAGGGTAAAATATTAGGAAATAGAGTATATGAGTGGCACAGTGTTTATTATTTAGCTCCCAACGAAACCATGATTGACTATGTAACAGCATCCTTGCCACATCCTTATCTTGGATATGTAAATTGTTAGAGTTGGTTTAAATGATAGGGTGTTTTATTTATTGAGCCATAAACCAAAAGAAATTAAGCTACAAGAACAGAAAGACATACACACACAGAAAATAACCTAGATTACCATAAAGACAGGCAAGTGAACACATGGCTGCAGTACAGGCAATTTGACTTACATACAGTAAGGTAAGAGAGCAACTATCTAATTATCTTTCTATTGATCTACGTATCTGGAGATATATAGAGGTAGATATGAGAGAGTGTGCACGACCTTTGCGGTGTAAATTGGTATAATCAAAGTCTCTCTTGTAAGACCAGCCTTTTGTAAATATTTTATTTGATCTATCCACATATATAAGTATTGTATAAAAGAGAGACCAATCTGAAATATACTGTAAAGCATCAGAGATTAAACTGGTTTGTTCCGTAATTCTAGTAAAGTGCACACAAGGGGAATTATGTGGAAGTGTTTAGGGAGGTGAATGATAATGGAAAGGTCTTGGCTGTTTGCTCTGGAAAGCAGTGAAGTAAAGCTAAAGGGAAGACGGAGATGCTCTGTAGCATAAAAAAATAAAAGAAAGTAATCAAACGTTGAATTTTTTTCACCTGGAAAAGTACTCAGTTTCACTGAATCCTTCCTGAAATAATTATAAATCGTAAATAGATAAACTTGAATCATGATATTCAACTGAGGGGAATTATAAGTATCATCCTGATGACCAACAAAGAGAAGATCCAATGCAGGAATTTAGCTAGTTAAGGAAATTGGATCAAAGCTCATGATCCAAATTTAAAAAAAGAACAAATATAAATCACCTTAAAATTAGAACTTGATATATGTATCAGTATAAATATGCATTTTATACATATACAAACACATTTCTATAAATGTTGATCATGTCTCTTAATTCTTTGGAGATATTGTAAATATACTAGAGCCCTTATTGTATAATCACAACACAAAGTAGAATTTTTATCCTTGATTTACAAATTCTCCCCACAAAAATCATTCAAATGAAATAAACCTAATAATGCAGGCAATCTTGGAATTTTATTTAGCAAATGACACAAATCAGAAATTTATTTTGGCAATTTTTATGGAGGAACTTTCCTGACAATTTCTCCTAGACTCAAAAATTCTCAAGAACAAAACTTCTCTTCAGCATTAGCCTGACTGTGCCACCAGTGGCCTTTTGCACAGCAAGAGAGGATAAGAGGAAGATTGCTAGGAGAGCTAGCCTTATAATCAAATGTGAACTTGAAAACAGGACTCAAGAAGTAACCCTTATCCTTGAGAAATGATGACCACTCTACCTGACTGGGCTAACGCCTGGGAAGAAGGCTTCAGATAACGAGCTCGACTAGAGGGATATCTGCTCAGCTCACAGCAAGGCGGTAAGTGATGAGATAGGGAGCTTAAGCCTAGTTGAATGCAAGTTCTGTACTTTAAACTAGGGCAGGTATATTGTTTCAATTTAAAATTAGAAGGAGCACTCTAGAAACAGAAACTTTCTGGGGGAAGGCTTAGAAATGTACAGCAAGTAGACATATTCCTGATGAATTTTGCAGTACCTTTGGAGGCGGCCTGCCTTGACCTCCATTAGCAATAGACACAAAATGATGCACAGACATAGATGTTTTAGAATTCACTCTTGCCTACCAATCTTAATGTTGCTTGCTGTTTTGAGAATGTAAAATGTTTATGGTCGGGGAGACTTAAGTACTGTTACATGTACTTGTGTTCTGTTTTAGCAAGTGTTAAACAATGAATAATACAATGGGAGATACATATTGAAGAATGCTACATGCCCCTATTTCACCTTTTCACTCTACAGTGTGCAATGGTTTATTCCTAATTATTTGAATGCAATCCTTGGTTAATCAGAATTCGTTCTTCTAAATTTTTTTTTATACTAAATTTACCACGTACTTTCCATTTAAGTAATTTTTCATCTATTCTAGCCTAAAAATATGAATATTTTTCTTATCTGTGGAAGTTTTTACCCTGTAGCCTAATTAGGTTGGCCATCTTTAGCTTTCCTAAATGAATTTAGAAAAAAAGAGAACCTATAATGACAAATGCAAATTTGGAAAGAGTTCAACTTAAAGTGAAAGGTCTTATGGAAATGATGTCATTAAAAGGAAGCGTTGCTTAGAAATAGATTCTCACATAGCCTGTCTTTGTGGTAATAGTACTTCTATGCATTCTATAATAACATCTCTTTTTCTTTTCCTATAACCTTCATTAAGATTTGTTTAAAAAAATTATTCCTTTTTCTCTAAACTCATTTGTTAAGAATAACACATTAATTTGCTGGTCCTTGCATTAACTCTTACGATTCCATTGCTTTATGGCCAAAAGCCTTGTTAGGTTTGAGAAGTTTTAGCTATCTGTGGTTCTTTCTCAATGGTTTTATGGCAACATATGTAGCATTCTATGTAACATGAATGTGCTGAAGATTGCAAATTTATTTTAAAAATTGGAGTGGAGGTACAAAATTGAGAAAACTGGCAGAAAAACGTTTTAATAAAAAATGTGAGCTACTATGGGATTAATGAAATAATAGTAATAATAGTAATAATAATAATATCTACTTCAGACATTTATGTCAACAGAATTAGTTAAGACTTTTTGAAATAAATATATGGGAATGTAAGTCAGGATGGTTTTTTTGATCTGAGTTTGATCAAAGGTGTTCTAACAACCCGCCTCAGTGTTGAAAACAGCAGGGCTAACTACATGCTGGATAAAACCATTTTACTATTTTCCCACAGACAGCCTTCACCAGGGCATTATCAAAGCCAACTCAACACTGTGTGGTCAAGCTTTAAGCACATCATTGCAACATGGCAAAAGTTCTTTCATAAATGCCAAGTGTATCATAGTTTAACCACTTACCAAGTGGCCTTCTGTAGTATAATGCAACATTAATCATATCAGACAGAGAGACGAATTCACAGCTAGACCTGTCCTTTTGGCAGTTGAAATACTTGGCTTGATATTATTAGTTTCAGTTGATTATGATGGAAGGCTAGGGAGATCTAGAGAAGTTGCCTGGTGCATTATTAATTCTCTACATCTTTACTGTAGTGCCAACACTATTTATCCCACTTTGAATTCTCCACATCCCTTTCTCTGGCAGTGACAGCTGTATGGCTGCTATGGCCACTTTTTTTTTTCTTTTTCTTTTCTGACTAAAAGGGCAACCCGCAGCTGCTGTTTTCTCCAAGGCTGAGTAAAGGATCCGTTTGCAGAGGCACTCTAGTGGCTGAGAAAGTGCCCCTCTCTCCTGTGCCATCAAGTGTCTCTACTTCAGGAAGTGATCATGTTCTGCTCGCTCAAGGAGCTGGGACTTTGAGATTGTTCTTTGATTTGACGACCTAAAATCCCTTTCTGCCTTCCTGGGTAACAGGAATGACCCATTTCTAATGCCAAAGCGTTGACTGTTACCTAACTCATTCAATCACATGTTGTCACATTTGCACAACAGTATTTTCCTCCCAGAATTCTGGGGATGCCGATGCCAGCTTATGCTCTGCTTTATTGCATTCCTGCATATATTCATGATGTGTATGTCTGTACAAATTTAAAGAGTGTAAAAGATTACTTTTAGGTAACCATGATGGATCAAGATACTACATGACACTTTCATACCTAGAATAATAATTTTTCTTCTGATTCCAATAAAAATCAGCGATTTTCTTATATAAGTGGAGTTTTCATGCTTCTCACATTTTTCTTCTATTGACTTCCAGCTCCAGATTTCTCTTTTATTGATGCACCCTCCCCATCAAATGCAAACTGTCAACTAAGTCTACAAAATATTACATCCCTTCCATCACTGAGTCCCATTCAATTAAATACATTATACAGAAACATCAGAACTGGGAAGAATAACCATGAAAAAATAATATAGACTTGGAGGTTTTGTTTTTTGGCCTGCCTTGAGAAATAATCCAAATGCACTAGATTAAAATGACTGCTGCTGAGACATGTCTTTTCAAAAATAATCTCTGCTACTGGATGAATATAATTCACACTTTTGGGAGAGTTTAACTTAAATACTTAATTTGTCAAAATGCATGATTCAAAGTTTTGTAGTGCTTTCTTGAAATATGTTCTGTCATTATTTCCAAACATTTCAAAGCAGCACTCATTTAGTTTATTTACCTAATTCCTTACACCATAAGCTACTATGGGAGCAAGTCTTTTGAATCCTCATGTGAAAGCTGAGTGAACCAAGACTCATAAGGGTTAAATAACTTGCTCATGGAAACATACAACCTGTGAGGGGCAGAAATAGAATTTTCATCGAGATATTTGACTAAGAATAATATATTTTTTACCACCATACTCCAGCTTCATTCTGATTTTAGGGCCATATTTCTTATGATGTTTCTTTAAGTGATTATGAAGAAAAATGAGTACCAAGAGTGGGTTCTGTTGTGGTCCCAGGCTTATAATTGTTTTATATAGTTTTTTTTCCCCAACAATGTAAAGTTTCATTCCTCAACTTGAATTTCCACACGAAATATTTTGGAAAAATTGATAAGTAAGCACAATGGTAAGGAGTTTGACTTCTATACCACTTAAGGAAAAATTATGAGGTTGGGGATTTCATTTGGTAGAACAGAAGACAAAGAATATACATGATATTTGTTATAAAATATTCAAGGAGACACAGTGTATAAGAAAGAGTTGTATTTTGTTTCTGTTAAAGAAAAAAACAAAATTACTGTGTAGAAGCCGCAGAAAATAAACCTGAGTTCAAATATCTATATAAATGTGAAAGATAGATAGATGATAGATAGATAGATAATTACAGGAAGTACTCAGGCAGGGACACTCAGAGGAATTCTATCGCTTACTTTTTTTTTTGGCAAGTCACCTAGCCACATCTGAGTTCAATAGAGTGAGGAATTAAAATACTTTTTCGGGAGGGGTGAACAACCATATGTCTATGAGAGATTGCAAGCATATGCATTGTAGAATCTTCTTTTTAAGTTTTTATTATATTTTATTTTATTACCTAATGTTATTGGATTTTTAATGTTAGTTCTCCCATGTTTTGAAATGGGAACCGGCTTACTTTGCTGCTGCCCCACAGTGACATTAGGGTATCTCAGATTCCATTGCTGAGCCAATGTCCAGCCTGGCTTAAATCTTGGTTAGGTAGATGAGTTTCTGCCACATCTCAAGTATCGGAAAGTACTTAGTAATAGGTAATTTTTTTGCCAAAAATACTCCTACTTTTTCCTTCACCAGTAATGTATGAGACTATGTAACACAAACTCTACAAAGTCAATTTTTTCTACTTTTTTTAAATTGAAAGATTAGAAAACATACAGAAAATTAAATAAATACTTCTCTTCTGTTTGTGGCTTGCTCACATCATTAGTCCACGCAAGGAATCTCTCTTATTTTATTTTCTCCTCAGTTCACCAAATCCATTCCCTGTACCCTCTCTTCCCATAGGCATTCTTTCCAATGGACTTAAAAATATATCATTTTGAGATCTTAGATATGTACTTATCCTTTACAATGTTGTTTTGTGTGTATAAATTTTTAAGTAACATTATGATATTTTGTTATATCTGTAATCATTTTACTTTATTAAAACTTCAATGTTATGGTTTTTAAATGCTCAAGTTATAAACTTTTAGTTCATTAGTGCTGTAAGGTATTCCAGAGTATGTAATCATT